>CAUYQV010119966.1:0-22138 GCA_963574575.1 Galagoides demidoff | reverse complement strand
GCTGGGACCACAGGCGCCGGCCACAATGCCCAGCCATTTTTTGGTTGCAGCCATCATTGTTGTTTGGCAGGCCCGGGCTGGGGATTCGAACCCGCCACCTTAGGTGTACGTGGCTGGCGCCTTAGCCGATTGAGCCACAGGTGCCGAGCCACATAATCACCTTCTATTTATTTAGGTTATGATATGGTGCTGGGGCACATGAAAGAATGGCTGTTGGTGGGGGTTCAGGGAACCACTGCCCTATTTAGAGACACAAGGATCTCCAGGACTGAGGAACCCCCGCTAATGCTGCCTGCAGCTCCAGCCTTCCCACAGACCCACAGAAGTGCTGTGCCACATCACTCCTTCCCAGTCTTGGCTCCTGGAAAACTCCTACCCATTTCTTCAAAATCCTGATAAAAGATCACCTATTATCTGAAGGTTTCACTGATCCCTTTTTAGGCCTAATTGATCACTTTCCTTCAAGTCAGTACTTCATTCTACAAATGACCTGATAGTGAAAAAGTTACTAATGACATCTCTAAAATGGGGGTAACATATCCCTCACAGGGTTACTGAAGAATTAGACATAATGTACCTTTAAAACCTCATGTTATTGCACTCAAATGTTTATAGCAGCTGAATTCACAATTCCGAAGAAGTGAAAACAACCCAAGTGCCCATCAACTCATGAATGGATTAATAAACTGTAGTATATGTATACCATGCAATACTATTCAACCATAAAAAGATGGAGACTTTGCATCTTTTGTATTTACCTGGATGGATTTGGAGACATTCTCCTAAGGAAAGTATTTCAAGAATGGAAAAGTAAGCATCCTATGTACTGAGCACTAATCTGAAACTAGTAAATCAACCACTACAGGCCCACGTGAGAGAAAAACACAAATAAATTAAAGAAGTGGGGGAGGTTCAGTAAGTTTCTACCTGTCCAATTCAATGTAGGGGTATATGGCACATTTCCCGGGTGAAGGACTCAACTATAACTTGGACTTTGGATTTTACCTTACAAACGCAAGTAATGTAACCTAATCGTATGCACCTTCATATTACCCAGAAATTTAAAAAAAGTTATGCATAACATGTAGTCAAGGCTCAGAAAATGACAATTTTGGGGATGATGATGGGGGTGATCACACCCTTACAATGATCTGTTTACACATGTGTTATCTCTAATAGATTGTGACTGCCTTAGGACAAAAGCCACAGTTGAGTCATTGCTGTATGCATAGCACCCTGGCTGGCTCAGAGTGAGCACCCACTACAAGGTAACAAATGTCAGTATTATCATTAGGACACTTAAAATAATACTAACTGTCCTTTAATGAGTGATTTTCCATATGCCAGACACTGTTCCAAGCAATTTACCAAGATTATCTCACTTAATCTTCACAACAATCCTATAAAGCAAGAATTATCATCCCCATTTGCAGATGAATAAACTGAAGTTTATCTAGGTTAGACAACTTGCCTGAGGTTATACTCTAAGAAGTGAGGGGGGGTGGCGCCTGTGGCTCAGTGGGTAGGGCACCGGCCCCATATAGTGAAGATGGCGGGTTCCAACCCGGCCCCAGCCAAACTGCAATGAAAAAAATAGCTGGGCATTGTGGCGGGTGCCTGTAGTCCCAGCTACTTGGGAGGCTGAGGCAAGAGAATCGCCTAAGCCTAGGAGTTGGAGGTTACTGTGAGCAGTGTGATGCCATGGCACTCTACTGAGGGCGACAAAGTAAGATTCTGTCTCTACAACAACAAAAAAAAAGGAAGTGAGGAATGGAAGCAGTTTTGAGCCAGATCAGTCTGACTCCAGATGTTTTGACCACCTACCCTACTGACTATTGAGCATGGACTATGCTGTATCATAACCCTCAGACCACCTGTCTTTCTCTTCTATCTGACAACAGGTACAAGGCTGGTCTATTACTATAGCTCCTAACCTTTGCACAGATCCTGGCACACAGTAGGCCAGGATTTCTAGGTCCATATTTCTAGGATGAGCAGATGAGAAAAGGAGGAAAAGAAAGGAGAAGGTGAAGGGCAGGTAATAGGGCTAGGTGGGGCATAAGATCTTCTGTTCTGGACAGCCCTGGGAGGTGAGGCCTCAAAAGGGCAGGAGGAGGGCTGTGGCCTAGCTCTGAGGCTCACACACCTTACCCTGTTCGTACTGTCCAGAGTGCAAGTGCATTTGCAAGAGTGTCCCCTTGGGAGCACACTGAATGAAGCTCTTAAGACTGTGAGCTGAAGGCTCTGGTGACCCTGCCTTCCCAGGTAGCACCTTCCTACTCCATCCCTGGCCTGAATTGGGGGAGAAAGAGAAAGGTTTATAGTAGGTTGATGAGTCAGCATGGGGGAAAAGAAGAAACAAAAGTTGGCAACAGCACATCTATGTCTCAGGAGACTGGAAAGTGGGGGCCGGGGAGTCATGCTCTTTCCTGAACCCAGCATTCAGGGCCTGACCTCACTATGGAGACTTGTGTCCCAGGGAACCAGCCTTGATGAAGGTTAATCTCTCCTGTGAATGGGTGGATGAGTTTCTGCTCCTTGTCCTGTCAACACCCTGGGGTGGGTGTAGGCGGGAGGCCTGCTCACCCAGCTGACCTTAGGGCCAGGGTCACAGGAGCCTTTGCCAGCTGCTAGGCTCAGTTTTTTCAAACCCAGCTGAAGCGAGAGAGGGAGAAGGAAGTTTTAATTTATATTTCTCTGCTTGATTCAGAGTCTAGGCAGCAATTTTGACTGCTTCACTGGAATATTCTTTAATTCTGAGTTTCTTTTTCTCATTACGGCTTGAAAATTAAAATCTCTCTGCCTTCGGCAAATGAAGGCTCAGTGAGAGAAGGCTGCTGCTGCCACACATTTCTTATTTAAGTCAATTTAGAAACACCGAATGTTTTCTCTCAGGGCAGGTGACCGAGACATGAGGACAGGACAGAGTTTAGCCTCTCTCCTTCCAACGTCCTGGGCATTAATCCTCCTATTATTCCTGCAGCCCTCGCTGACCTGGCCTAATCACAAACTTAATAACACCCTGTGCTTGTAAAGCTCTTCCTATGCATTATTTCCAGCTGATCCTCACAACAGCCCTGCATGGGAGGAAAGCAGGTGTTCTTGTCTCTGATTTTATTAACGAGGGAACTGAGGACCCAGTGCATTTTACAGATGAGACATGGAAGCCCTGAGCCCCTCAAGGAGGTGCAGCAGGGTTGGAGGTGGAGGTTGTGACCCTTCCCCTTCAGGTACCTTTGCTTTTTTTTTTTTTTTTTTTTGAAACAGAGTCTCTCTTTGTTGCCCTTGGTAGAGTGCCGTGACATCACAGCTCACAACAATCTCAAACTCTTGGGCTTCAAGTGATTCTCTTGCCTCAGCCTCCAGAGTAGCTAGGACTACAGGTACCTGCCACAACTGCTGGCTCTTTTTTTAGAGACAAGGTCTTGCTCTGGCTCAGGCTGGTCTTGAACTTGTGAGCTCAGGCAATCCACTTGCCTCAGCCTCCCAGAATGCTAGGATTACAGGGGTGAGCCACCACACCCATCTGGTCCCCTTGCTTCTGAGAAGACAGCTGAGGCAGGACCACTTCTCATTGTACCTAGAATACTGAATGGGAAACCCACTGAGGAGCAGTGTGACCAAGGGCAGATCCTGTCTACTGAGTCTCAGCTTCCTTCTATTTAAAAGAGGGGTCTCGGGTGGCACCTGTGTCTCAGTGGGTAGGGTGCTGGCCCCATATACTGAGGGTGGCAGGTTCAAACCCAGCCCTGACCAAACTGCAACAGAAAAATAGCCGGGCCTTGTGGTGGATGCCTGTAGTCCCAGCTACTTGGGAGGCAGAGGCAGGAGAATCACTTAAGTCTGGGATTTGGAGCTTGCTGTGAGCTGTGATGCCAAGCACTCTATCCAGGGCAACAGCTTGAGGCTCTGTCTCAAAAAAAAAGCCCTAGCAGGATTTCTATGCATTTGTTAAATATAAGCTCTACCCTGATAATAAAACCTAGCCATGGGCGTTCAAAGCCACGCCATGCATTTCGGCACAGAGCGGTAAGGAAGACTGGAATACCTTTTATCTGCCATAGCTCCTTTCTCCGAGCCATTCGCACTTGCGTGGATGCACATGTGGTAACCGTGGTCACAGGCATCCAATTGTGCACGTGTGAAGAACAGCTGGGGGAAAGGAGTTCACGCATCACTAGCACCAGCCCACCAACAAGGTCGGCTCCCCCTGTCAGGTTCCAGAAGAAGATGACTTAACTGTATTTGAATAAATGTAGATTATTGTATTATACTTAATAAAAATAAGACATCTCCTGAAAATAAGCTCTAGTGTGTCTTCTTGAGAAAAAATAAATATAAGACAATGTCTTATTTTCAGGGAGACACAGTAGGTTTTGGTGAAAAATAAGTTTTTTTTTTAGAGACAGAGTCTCATTTTGTCACCCTCAGTAGAGTACTGTGGCATCACAGCTCACAGCAACCTCCAACTCCTGAGCTTAGGTGATTCTCTTGCCTCAGCCTCCCAAGTAGCTGGGACCATAGGCGCCCACCACAATGCCCGGCTGATTTTTTGTTGCAGTTTGGCTAGGGCCAGGTTTGAACCCGCCACCCTTGGTACATGGGGCTCGTGCCCTACCTTGGTATGTGGGGCTGGCGCCCTACCCACTGAGCCACAGGTGCTGCCCGTAAAAGAAGTTCTTATTCTACCTCTGCCCCATCCTTAGATCCCTTAATGACCTGGTGGTTTTCCACATTCTTCTACTTCCATTTGTGGGACTGCAGAGTCTTGCCAGGTGATTCCCCATAGGAACCAGAACCAGGGCACCAGATGACCCTAAACCTAACCTCTCTGCAACTTCATGTTGTTGTTCCTGGTATAAAATGACAGCCCCATTTACCTTCCTCTCCTCCTCCCATGAGACTGAGCTGAGTATCAGGCTACTGTCTGCACTGCCTCAATCCCAGGGGCCACAGAAGGAATGCCAAACCAAATCTGAACCTACAGGAGGGACAGCCCAGGCAACCAGGGCCTTCCTAAGGATAATATAGGCAGGAGGCAGAGCTGAGCTAGGAAGAAGTGGATGGATGCTTCCTGGAGATAGAGGACTTGAATCGCACATCAAAACCCCAAAGGAGGAGGATGCATTGTTCAGACATAGCCGGGAAAATAAAAATAAGCAAAGTGGGCCAGGCACAGTGGCTCACCTCTATAATTCCAGCATGCTAGGAGGCAAAGAAGAAGGATTGCTTGAGCTCAGGAGTTTGAGACCAGCCTAACCAAGAGTAAGACCAATCTCTAGGCTGGGGGAGGTGGCTCACACCTGTAATCCTAGTAGTCTGGGAGGCCAAGGCAGGTGGATTGCTTGAGCTCACGAGTTCAAGACCAGCTTGAGTAAAAAGCAAGACCCCCATCTCTGCTAAAAATAGAAAAAACTGAGACAAGAGAATTGCTTGAGCCCAAGAGTTGGATGTTGCTGTGAGGGATAGTGGTGCACACTATAGTCTCAGCTACTCAGCGGGCTGAGACAGGTGGATGGAGTAACCCCAGAAGTTAGAGGTTGCAGTGAGTTATGTTGAGGCCACTGTACTCCAGCCTGGAAGACAGAGCAAGACTGTGTCTCAAAAGGAAAAAAAAAATAATAATAAGCATAGTGGGAAGCTGAGAACTTGGAATCAGACAGATCTGGGTCTAAATTTCAGCTCCGACTCAAGCTGTAAAATCTTGGGCAACCTCTGGAATCCTCAGTTTCCTTCTCCGCTTTCTACAGTGGTGATGAGTCCATAGTTGTTGCAGGATTAAATGAAATAACATTACATAAGATACTTACCAAGGTCTCTGGCATATATTAGGCACTCAATCAATGGCTGCTACAATGATTATCATTGGTATCACTGTTCTTGATAGTGACGATGAGGAAAGAGATAAGTAGGGATTGGAGAGCAGACTTGTTTGCAGAGACATTCAGCCACAGTGAGTAGGGGAAAAAAATCCCCTGACCGGGGTCTCTATCAGAAGCCATCTGCAGTCTCATGAAAGCCTGGGCCTGGTCTTCCCCCTCTGGTGCCATCTTGCTGATGTCAACATAGACATAAAGGCTTTGATGTCCTTGGGGCAGCTCACTTTACATCAGGAACAAGTAACATCTTGGAAAATTAGACTTACAGAGACTGGCCCGAGTCTCTCTCACTGTTGAATAAAGGGGCCCCTGTTCTGATTCCCGTCAGTGACGAGGGATGACGCTCAGGCTGCCCCTGAGCACGAGGGCCAGGCCAGAAGAACAATGGTTGAACAGGTGCCAAGGTCTTGGGAAAATCTGAGGTCCTGAGAGAGAAACCAGAGCTGCCCCAGTGGGCACTGCCTTCTCCTTTGTGCCTGTTAATCTTCTAATCCCCCCAACACCCATCTCTGACAAGGAGGGTGGGACCAAGCTGAGATATTGTAAGGTAAGGGAGTGATACCACAGATATTTGGGGTCCCCTCCCAGGGGAGTTAGAGTGTTGGGCTTTCTTCTCTGTATTTTCTTTTCTTTTCCTTCCTTCCTTCCTTCCTTCCTTCCTCCCTCCCTCCCTCCCTCCCTCCCACCCTTCCTCCCTTCCTTCCCTCCTTCCTTTCTTTCTTTCTTTCAAGTCTCACTCTGTTGCCCAAGCTAGAGTGTCACAAGTGTCACCTTAGCAATATCCTGGGTTGCGTACTTCAGCCTTCCAAGTATCTGGGACTCAGGCTACTGACACCACACCCAGTCAACTTTTTCTGTTTAAAAAACAAAATAGAAAAAATGCCTGGCCTCAGTTCCCTACTTCTTTCTCTTCTCATTTTCTCCTTTGCCTCCTCTTTCTTCTGCCTCTTCCTGAGACTGGTTTTGCAAGTTTTCTACTTCTGTTTCCAAACTCCCTTTACATACAAAAGTCTATCTTTGTTTCTGTTGTTCCCTTTCTTGTTTGTATCCAATTGCCTCATCCATGAGCAGGGATTCCTGCCTTCTCTGATAGAGGCTTAAAGGACAGCAAAGGCCCAGGGCTGGGATAGCTCAGGCTCTTCAGGAGGACAAGGGAGCAGAGAACTGGGCCATGTCAAAGAAGAAATCATGAATTGGCTTAGGAGAGCATAAAGGTAGCACAGAGGCCAGGCATGGTGGCTCTATAATCCTAGCACTTGGGAGGCTGAGGCAAGAGGATCACTTGAGCTCAGGAGTTGGAGGTTGCAGTGAGCTATGATGACATCTGCACTCTAGCTAGGGCAACAGAGCAAGACCCTGCCTCATAGAAAGAAAGAAAGAAAGAAAGAAAGAAATAGCATAAATGAACAAAAGGGAGTATTGATTGATTGGACTCTGGCAACTTACCACCCCAGGGGAGGGATCTAGGGATCTAGGAAACTGATGTCATGACTGGAGCTGATGGTAACACTGGCAGCTGCATGCCATCCCTGCCCTGCTATCTTTTCTTCCCTTGCAAGCTTCTTTTTGCCTTTCCATCACAAGGCAGGGCTGAGGAAACAAGTTTCACCTTTGATGACATTTAGAACCACAATGTGGTTTTCTTCTACTGAGATCTTCCTTTCCACATCCTCACCTCCCCCTCCTCTGCCTGTCTTGGTGGGTGTACCAGTGTGCACGTGGGCATTCATTGTCTCACACATGCGTGCACACTTTTTTAAATGTGTGTACAGCTCACGTGCGTGCACGCGCTCGCATACACACACACACACACTCCCACCTGCCATCTGTTTCTGTCAGTCCAGGGAATCACATAAACTGGGCCTCCAAACAGTGCTAGGGGACTTGAGGGAGCTGATTCTCCCTGAGGGTGATCTGAAGAAGTCCAGCTTTGGGGTGTGTCTTTGAGACTGTGCATTTCCAATTTCATAATCGGAGGAAAACTGGTGTGGAATTAGATTGTGCGTGGGGGTAGGGGATTTAGGGGATATGTGGAGGAGGACAATTTGGGTAGGGCCAGAGACTTTAGAAACTGACTCCAAGACAGATGTCGTCATTTTCCCCTCTCCCACCCACCCCTGAATTGAATGTATCTTTCTTTCCCTCTCCATTTTAGGAAGAAAGTTGCCTCTCACTTAGGAACCAAGTCCCAGGAATCCAGCTTAAGCTGGGGCAGATGAATGGTTCCAAACCATGAGGATGAATGTATTCGCTTATTTACATAGGCAAATCACATGCAAATGTGTCAAAAGTAAAGATAAATAACTGGTGGATCTTGAAAAAGAACAATTAGCCTGAGGTGAAGGCAGTGGAGGGACCACAGCTTTGTAATGAGGTGACTTCCAGAATCTGAGTGAAGGATGAAGCCTGCTCCTGTCCCCTGGAGGCCTGGGCCAATCTGTGGCTGGTAGAAATGTTTTGTTTTGGCCATAAGCAACTAAATGACAGGTCTTTATCAAATGTTCACCTGGCAAAGTGGCAGAGGTGGATTTTTTTGTGAGGCTAATGAAACGTAGGCACCAGTGCTCCTCATTTGTACAGGTCCCTTCCAAAGCCTCCACTTAATTTTATGTTCATAATCTTGTATTCTTTTTCCTAAAGAGGGCTTCCCAAATTGTATAAGATTTGGGCCCCACGAAACCTGGGTTCACCTCTGTAATGAAGGGGAATAATCAGATAAAAATGCTGACAAGCTCTCTGTTCTTAGTTTAATTAGCAGCCTCCTTTGAAATCATCTATCAGATGTGTCTGTCTGCACAGCCTCATATACCCTTCCCCTGGGTGAATCCATCCCATCCTGAATGCTCTGAGCAACCCCCAGCTCCTTGTCCTCATTCTGAGGTCCTCAGCCCCTGATTGATGGTGGGAGGAGCAGTGGAGAAGCTGGAATTGGCTTCCAAGACTGCTCCTGTCTTTAGGACTTCATAATTTTCTGCCTTGAGGCTGGTGTAGGAGGAGGATTAAGGTAGTTGCTTTGTTGCTAAAGGGAATGTGTCTCTCTTGCCCAAACCCTGAGAACCCTGAGGAACAAGTACTTGATGATAAATAATAATAATACCTTATATTCATAAAACCCTTGAGTGTTTCTAAAGGGAACTTGTCATTTGATCTTCACAACTCTGAGGCAGGGAGGAGAGAGATATTGTAGAAATTTGTTACAGACAAGGAAACTGAGGCTCAGAGAAGTCTAATTGTAATAATAGTTTACAAGCACAAAGCTTTTGTATCAGAGGGGACAATTATATGTAGTCACTCATTTAGTCTGCACAAACTAAACCCTACTAGGTATTCTATTATTATCATCATTTTAGATATAGAGATACCACACAGCGAGGTTGTCATTTGCCCTACCAAACTAAAGAAAAGCCCAGCCAAGATCTGAACTTGAGCAATCTGGCTACAGAGTCTTGCTCTTACTCAGTACACAGCTCAAGTAACAGTGCATGTTCATAGGCCATAATTCAAACCCTGACCTGTCTGACCCCAAAACCCTTTCTCATTACCACTGACCTTGGGCAGCACCTGTAGCTCAATGGTAGGGTACTGGCCACATACACCGAAGTTGGCAGGTTCAAACTCATTGCCGCTGAGCACTGCCATCTCCCTATGAACCAGAAAGTACATAGGCCTAGAGGAAGAGACAGGGGGTTGGTCTTGAGGACCAGGGTCTTGCCATGTGACTACTCAGGAAAGATGAGTACCAGTGTTTCTCCTGGGAGCCTGGGGGAACATCTTAGAGAGAGGCCAGAATTTGTTATCTCCTGGGCTCTCAAGACCCAAAGTTTGACTACTTTTTTTTTTTTTTTTTGGAGACAAAGTCTTGCTTTTTTCCCCTGGGTATAGTTCCATGGCATTATAGCAACCTCAGTCTCCTGGGCTCAAGTGATTCTCTTGCCTCAGCCTCTCATATAGCTGGAACTATAGGCATCTGCTACAACACCCAACTATTTTTAGAAATGAGGGATTTTTGCTCCGCGCCTGTGGCTCAATTGTCTAAGGCACCAGCCACGTACACCTAAGGTGGTGGGTTCAAATCCCTAGCCCGGGCCTGCCAAACAACAATGATGGCTGCAACCAAAAAATGGCCAGGCATTGTAGCGGGCGCCTGTGGTCCCAGTTACTTGGGAGGTGGAGGCAGGAGACTCGCTTGAGCCCAGGAGTTGGAGGTTGCTGTGAGCTGTGATGCCATGGCACTCTACCCAGGGGGATAGCTTGAGGCTCCCTCTCAAAAAAAAAAAAAAGAAAGAAAGAAATGAGGGTCTTGCTCCAGCTCAGGCTGGTCTCGAACTCATGAGCTCAAGCAATCACCTACCTCAGCCTCCCAGGATTATAGGTGTGAGCCACCCTACCTTAAATTTGACTACTTCTCCCCACTCCTGGAATTCCTGGACAAAGGAGAGCAAGATTATGGTCTTAGGTGTGTTTAGGAAGATTACCATGGCAACAAAGTAAAAGACAATAGCTAGGGGTGGGAGTGACCCAGAGGTAGACCACCAGTTAGGAGATGGTGGCAAAAATCTAGTTGAGAAGGGATAAGGTCATATTGAACCAAGGCGGTGGCTGTGGTATAGGCAAGAGAGATGTTGTAGGGGCAAATAAATGAAGGGAGGAAAAGGGTGTGTTCTTCAAATCATGCAGCCCACAGTCAGGCCCCAGTGGAAGAAGGAGTGTAGAGAGTGGAAGGTGGAGGGTGCAATAAGCTAGAGCAGCCCCTGGAAGCTGCCAGAGTTGTTAACCTCTCTGATTCCTGCTCTCTGGGGCTCCCATCAGCTGACTCCCCCTAGGCTGTGTATGTATGTGTGTGTGTGTTTATGTGTGTGGAGAGAAGTGTCAGCCCTGGGCTCTGGGGCCACATCACAGGGAAGTGAGCTATGGGGAACATCAGAGAAGCGTGATTTAGAGCCTCATTCCCACTGCCCTTCACTGTGCTACAAGGACAGTTCAATGTAATATATAATTACTGCCGCCCCACAAGGCTGCACTGTACACAGAGCTCCCCACCTTCCTCTTGCTCCCTCCTGCCTGCCTTCAGACCATAAATCAGTTTTCAATCCTGAATGCTACCTGTAAATGTTCAAGCTCAGGGTCCTCGACTCACATTCTGGGTCCCTGGGGCACGGTTCAGGCTCTGAGGGGAGCCTCCCCCAGTCCTGCTTCTGACATCCCAGTTCCTGATTGATGGTGGGAGGAGCAGCAGTGAAGCTGGAATTGGCTCTGGGGTCTCTGGGGCTCTGGCTTGGGGAGGAGGATGGCTCTGCTGAATGGTGTCCAGTGTGTAGCACTGTGGACATGCTCTGGGTAGATTGAAACTGACCTCTTCCTAAGGATGGCAACCTCTTCCCAGTCCTGAAGGGTGTGCCAGCAGAAGGAAGTGGGCACCTTCCCTGGAGAACCTCCAAAGACAGAGTCTTTACCATCCACTGATGAAGAGCCATCAGTCATGGCTATCCCCTGAGCTGGCATGGGAAATCGGCTGTGTACCTTGGGGTTGATACAAGGACAAACCAAGAAAGGAATTCTTGATTTACACCTGGCAACTTCCAAATGTTATTCAACATCATAACAACTGATGATGTTGAATAACAATTGGAAGTTTTTCCTCTTCCCTTCTTACCCACTCCTTGCTAGGGTGACTACAGCCTTCCTATAGCCCCTTCACAGTCTCCCTACATCACTAGTAACTCTCTAATACATCCTGCTGCCCAATGGCATTCAGGTGGTGCCTCTCCCTCCCCTGATCACACCTCTTTGTGAACTTCTCTCCTCTTAGAATAACACCACCTTCCTTGCCATGGCTCACAAGCCTGCCCCTGGCCCTCTTAACTACATTAGCCTCATCAGTACCCCTCCTCACCTCACTCTAGCCACACTGCTTTCTGTTTCTCCAATGGGGTTGCACAGGACCAGCCTGAAATGTTCTTTCCCTGGTCCCTACTCTTCTAGGTCTGTCCATATGTCACCACCCTTCACTGACTACCCCATGTGAAGAAGGTGCCCCTGGCCTAGACCTATTAATATCTTTATACCCTCTGTTCATCTTATAGTATTCATTATAATTCATAATTCTTATTGTCTGGTTTCCTCATTTTTTTGTGGGCTTTTCACTACTCATTTGGAATCTCAGTGAAGGCAGAGGCCACAGTGCCTTATTCAACATTGTATTCCAGGAACTTAGCATCAATCCTCACCCATACTGGGTGTTGGTTAATTACCCTTTGAAAGAACTGAAGGCATGGTAGGCGGGGAATGGCTGCCAAAGAGAAAGTCTTTTTTTTTTGAGACAGAGCTTTAAGCTGTCACCCTGGGTAGAGTGCTGTGACATCACAGCTCACAGCAACCTCCAAATCCTGGGTTCAAGTGATTCTCTTGCCTCAGCCTCCCAAGTAGTTGGCACTACAAGCGCCTGCCACAACACCCAGCTATTTTTTGGTTGCAGCTGTTGTTGTGTGGCGGGCCCAGGCTGGATTCGAACCCACCAGCTCAGGTGTATGTGGCATGCATGTAACAGGCACTGAGCCAGAGAAAGTCTTAAAAGCTGAAGCTGATTCTATTTCTCTGGCACAACTCCATTTGCAAATAGCAAACAGCCAGTCAGATTCACCCTGGTGGGCCAGACCTCAACCTTCTTCCCTCTCCTTTGGGGAAACTCCTTCAGCTGTGGCCCCTCCTAGCTGTGCCTGGAGCTGCCCTCTGGAGGCTAGGGGTCAAGACAGGTATTTACTACCTCCCGCCTGATCCAGATTCCTGGGTTGTTGGAGAACTTGGCCCAGCCCAAACTGACACTTTGTGTGGGCCAGGGACTCAAGCAGGGACAGATTGGTGGTGGTGGTGGTGGGGTTTTGAGGAGGAAGCTCCTCCACCATTATAAATATCCACAAGTAAATGCAAATGAACAGAAAGTACCTTTTGAATAAGCAGCATTTATTGAGAGAGATGCTCTAATCCCTAAATGGCTTTGCTGACAGGGAGGAGCCTCCTGGAGGAGGAAGGGGTGGGAAATGGGGATGCTGCTGTCAGTGCCCTTGTCACTGCACTTTTAGATTCAGGGCACACTTCTTGTGGCTAATGGAACTCAGAGATCTCTAACCTTGGCTTCCACCTTCCTAGCCCTGTCCCACCCCCAGAGTCTGGGGAGCCTGGCCTGTATGTTTGCAGGAGGCCAAGGCTGCCAGAGCTGGATCTCAGTTTTGATCGTGAGTTTCAATGTTGAGTGAATTTCCAGAACCATAAGCTGCAGAGTGTGGCCACAGTGATGCAGCTCTGGGGGCTCTCTAGCAACCATGTGAAAACATCCTTGTGCCTGTGTGTGAAGCTGTGTGGCTGTGTGCACCAGTAGCTTTGTGTCCATTTACACACACCTTGGGACAAATATCATTGTGTTGTCTGTTTGTGCATCTGTGTGTCTGTCCTTGCCCCCACATCTCTATTCATTTGTATTCCTCCCCAAGTTGCAGGGTAGGGTGGGGAGTGGCCTTTTATCTAACATTTATCAGAATGGTAGTGAACTGATGACACAGAGAGGCCCCTCACTCTGGAGGGAAGTCAGAGAAGGAGTGAGTAGGCACAGAGTGGAGACTGGCAGCGGCTCCCCCAGAAAGCCCATGTCTCCCAGAAAGGCCATTCCAGCTCTATTCGACTTTTAGAGGGATAAGGGGTGAGAACAAAGAAGGCTCAGACAGATGTTGGCAACATTTTCCATATTCCTTACCTGTCTTGCCTGCATCTTCCTGAATCCTCTGTTTCCAGCTTTGCTGTCTCTCTTGCCCTCCCAAAGCATTCCCCTGTCTATGGAACTGGGAGAGGTAAGGCTCGTCCTGCTGAGATGGAAGGAGGAGGCTGCTCCTAGAATTCTGAGTGGCGGCTAAGGGACATATAAATGGCCTGAGCAGACTTTGGAGCAGGAGAAACTGAAAAGCTGCCCCTTGGGCATGGAGCCTGTCAAGGCTAATTGGCCTCAATGTTCTTTCATAATAGATTTAGGGCTCTGTATGTTGTCATTGGGGAGAGGAGAAAAGAGTTCAAAAGCTCGTGAAGCATCCATACCAGAGGGACTTGGGAGATTACAAAGCAAGAACACCTCTCATTGGTCAGAAAGGATAAGTGCTACCCCTCCTAAAAGTTTCAGAGAGCCTATACCATGCAGGGGGGTCACTTCCCTGGAAAAGATCCTCTACTCCACTGCAGAGAGGCAGCCACCTCTCCCCAAATTAGAGAATTCTGGGCCCCTCAGCACAGCCTGGCACACAGTGAGTATTCGATAAACATCAGTTATTGTGAATATCAACATAATCTTCTGAGGGAAAATCTCTAAGGGTGGTTCCTGCTGAGCCAGCTAAGCCTCTAGGACCCTGGGAGTCAGATGGGGTAAGGGGCAGAACAAAGTAGACATGGTGTTCAGCTGGAGGACCAAGGAGGCAGGCACCATGGCCTACACCGTGTCCTCTCCTTCCTCTGCCCCAGCCCCAGAGCCATCCTCCCTCCAGGACCTGCAGGGAGTCCTCCCTCAGTCCCAGGCAGGCCCAGTGACCTTTTGCTTGAGTCGGCAAACATATCCTCGGCTAGTCTTAGAAATGAAATTGTGCTCAACATTTGTACAGGGCTTTTCCACCACCCAGCTCTTTATAGACATTAGCTAATTAAATGGAGGAAGAGAAGGAGGAGGATGAGACGGGCCTTGCCTTTTCAGTCAGAGACTCTAAGCTCTTCTAACCTGGGCAGCTCCAGTCTCACGCCTCCTTTCTTCTTTCCTGCCAGATTGGACTTACTTTAAAGAGGAAGCAACTCCTGAGGAGTTGGCCACTGAGTCAGAAAGCAGGGGAAGGAGGGAGCTTGAAAATATGTCAGGTAGGTGGAGTCTTTCTAAGGTCATCTTGTCCCATGGACAACCATACCCAGAAACTGGCTCACCCTGAAAGTGAGGGTAGGTGTCTGCCATGGATGGGTCAGCCACTTTTACCCCCTTTGGAGAAGGAGATGAGGACCAATAGTAACTAGAGCCAGAACAAGTTGCCAAAGCTCTTTCCCAGAGGACTAGAGAGAATAGTGCTCACAGGCCTTCAGCCTGGTCTTGAGGCTGGCACTGACTTCTCACACCACTGGAGTGTCACAGTTGTGGACAGTACCTCTCAGCCTAGAGAGAAGCATGTAAACTTGTACCTGCCATGCTTTTCCTGACTGCAAGGGTCAGAGGGGAGCTCCTCAGTGTCAGTAGAATGTTTGGCTCTCCCCACCCTACCCAATCTAGTGCCACAGTCCTGTGGCAGCACTGAGGGAGTGGGTGGAACTGCCCTCCAGCTGGAGCAAGTCAACTCTCTCCTGGGGAGGAGAGGCGATGAGAGAGATACACTGGGTTAGGTCTGTGGGGATCAAGAGAGAAACAGAGACTGGTTATAGAGACTGACATAGGAAAGAAACAGGCCATATTTTGGACTAAAACTGTGGAAGAAAGGAAAGGAAGAAGACTGGAAGGAGAGAGGGAAGAAAAAAGCAGCTCTATGATGTGACAATGATGTCGAAGATGGAGGGTTCCTTGGCACAGCCAGGAGCAGCCAGCATAGCCTTGGCACATGCCCATGTTGGACTTCCCTAGGAGGCCTGAGAGAAGGAGAGCCGTAACACCCCCACCACCACTGCCTCTTCTCCCACCTCGCAGGTATGGGCTTCCTCAGGAAGCACCAAGGCACTTTCTCTTCCCTAATCCCACCAATAGGACTAGAAGGTGGAGACTCAGTCTCCTTCCCTGGCCCCGCTGCCTCTGCCCACCAAGTTCAGCAGAGGAGACCTGACCTCACCTTACCATAATTATCTGTACCGTAAAAAACAGGCATTAAACTCCGTAAAACCAATTAAAACTTCAAGGCCAGGTCACAGGAGCAAGCAGGAGTCCAGGAGCCAACGTGAAGGACAAACCCAACAGAGGAGTCTGAGGTCAGACCCAAGAAAGGACTGGCTGGCAGGCAAGGCAGTGAGTGCTGGAGTGATTTCTTCCCTTTTGTAACAAGCAGTCCAGCAGAGCCTGGTTATTCCTTCCACAGTCCTTTCTGGCTCCAGAAAACCTCAAGAGGATCCCATCAAGTTGCCAAGGCAACCGCAGCCTGCATGATTCACAGGGAGGATGAAGGGAGCGGAGATGACAGGCACCCCAGACAGGATACTGGGGTGAGGCTGCACATCTGAGAGTGAGCAGGAGGGCAGGGGCTTGTTCTGGGATATTTCCTATAGGTTGTGGGTTTATTTCAGACACTCCAGTCTCGTGTGGTTTAGAAAACGCCATCAAACATTTCCTTTCTGGCAGGTGGGACAAAGGGGGGGGGGGCGCAGTGCAAGGTTTCTCTTCAGCTTCCCAGGGTGGCAGCTGCAGCAGCTCCTGGCTCAGACCACAGGCCAAGAGTATTGTTGCTTGGAAAGGCTAATGGGACCCTCTTCCATAACCACCTGCTATCTCCATGATGGCCCCTTGGGAGATGGCATTGCTAAGGGATGACCAGCACAGCCTGTGTTGGAATCAGACAGAAGTCTGGCTCTTGGCTTGGTCATTTTCTAAAGTGCCACGTACTTGGGGGAGGTTGCTTTTCTCTCAGACTCAGTTTTCTTAGCTGAAAATGGGGATAATATCATGCATTTCCAGGATTTACTAATACCATATATATTATGTGCTTGCACAGAGCCTGGCACTGGGTCAATTTTTTAAAAAACTTAAATTTTTTGTTTTTTAGACAGAGCCTCAAGCTATCCCCCTGGGTAGAGTGCCGTGGCATCACAGTTCACAGCAACCTCCAACTCCTGGGCTCAAGAGAGTCTCCTGCCTCAGCCTCCCAAGTAGCTGGGACCACAGGCGCCCACCACAATGCCCGGCTATTTTTCTTTGGTTGCAGCCATCATTATTGTTTGGCGGGCCCAGGCTGGATTCGAACCTGCCACCTTAGGTGTATGTGGCTGGCGCCTTAGCCACCTGAGCCACAGGTGCCGAGCCAAAAAACTTAAAATTGTATCATAATTATTACTATTTTAATTTTTATCATCATTGTGTGTGCCTCTCTCTATTCATCTGTAAAACAGCAATTATGATGAGACCTAATTCAATGGGTAGTTTGCTGATTACATGAGAGAAAATACATGAAATGCTTAGACCAGCATCTTAGCCCAGGGAAGTACTCGAGTACTCGATGAATAGGCACAATCCCTATCTTTCCCTCTGTCCCCTCCACCCCAGGCCTTCAGATTATATACTGAGGAGCCACCATCAAGCTGGCTCAAATTCCAACTTCCCTAAGTAGTAGGTTTCTGGAGCTGTAGTAGGGGGGCAGTCATTCCTAATTGTGGTACCAGAGAACTTTTTTCTTTATTTTGCTTTTAATTGGCTTTCAATCTTCTTAGTTTGAAGTTTTTTTTTTATTCTTTCTTTTTATTGAGACAGAGTCTTACTTTGTGGCCCTCAGTAGAGTACTGTGGAGTCATAGCTCACAGCAACCTCCAACTCTTGGGTTTAAGTGATTTTCTTGCCTCAGTCTCCCAGGTAGCTGGGACTACAAGCTCCTGCCAGAATGCCCAGCTTTTTTTTTGGTAGAGACAGGGTCTCACTCTGGCCCATGCTGGTCTTGAACCTCTGAACTCAGGGCAATCCACCCACCTCGGCCTCTCAGGGTGCTAGGTGAGCCACCATGCCCGGCTGGTACCAGGGAACTTCTAATTCACTTCTGGAGCAGGAATGAGCCACTGACTCATATGCTTCCTCATGTCCGTCTCAGGAGCCTGAGGTTTCCTGAACAGGCTAATGTCCAGCCAGTCACACACAGAATCCTGGGAAAAGGAGAGAAATGGTTATTTAGAATGGAAAAACTCATCCAGGCACAGTGGCTCACACCTGTAATCCTAGTACTCTGGGAGACTGAGGCGGGCAAATCACTTGAGCTCATGAGTTTGAAACCAACCTAACCCTAACCCTAAAAAAATAGCTGGGTGATATGTTTTGTGGTGGGCACCTGTAGTCCTAGCTATACAGGAGTCTGAGGCAAGAGGATCACTTGAGCCAAAGAGTTTGAGGTCGCTGTAAGCTACAATAACCAGGGCACTCTACCATGGGCAACAACGTGAGACTCCATCTTAAAAAAAAAAAAAAAAGAATGGAAAAACTCACTGGGTTTTCCCTTTATTAAAAGAATTTGTTCTGTAAGATTTGGATTCAGTTAGAAGGCCACACTCAAGGATCCAGAAGGCCACATGTGGCCCTGCTAGGTGTGGAGGCCTTATTTCAGTAAGGAGATCTCAGACATGGCTGAGCAGGGAAGACTTCTCCTGATCCTCAGTGTTTCTGCTCCAGCCCAAAACACCAACACTCCTTTAGATACAGTCATACTTTTGATCTTTGAAATGGATGAAGAAAGAGGCTGATTGTGATGGGCTTTGGAACTGACTCAGCCTTCCTCATCCTTCACCATTTCCACAGGTCTGTACCACACTGGTCCATTTCCTCACCAGTTGCACAGGTGGATGTCTCAGGAGCCTGCAGAGTGTGGTGCAAGCTACAAACAATAGCGCAAGCTATTTGTTCAACTACAAATAGAACACAGGTGACACCTCAGGGAAAATGTCCTGGTTGAAGAGCCAAGAGACATAAAGAGAAGGTTGCAGACTTCTGCAATTTGCTTCTTTTCAGATATTCAGCCACAGAAGATCCCACTCTACCTCCTACTACTCTAGAGAGCTTGAGAGTTAGGGCCTTAGTAGAGCTGGGGCTGGGTTTCCACTCACAGATGTCAAGACCCTTAGGGCATTTGAGGAGGGTAGGGCAACCCCACTCTATCCCCAAGGCAACCCAGTGGCCCTGTGGGAGAGGGAAGACCCAGGAAGTCCTGGGAGTTCTGCACAGCCAGACTCTAGGGGGAACTCGTGACTCTGATGGAAGGAGCAGAGCCTCCCTCCCCTACCAATAAAGACCTTCATACAAGCCTTAGTGGTCTGTGAAATCTCCCTTCAAAGTGCCTCTCTTTTAAGATCTGAGGATAACTCTGGCACATCCCTCCCAGAACAAGTTCACAGACTCCAGATCCAGGCCCATGCCCTCAGCTCTGATATCAACAATACCTTTGTCTCCAGCCCAGAGGTCCCTTCCTCCATACCAGCCACCGGGCCTAGGACTTCCCCCCTATCCTTTGGACATAAAAAATTTGCAGGTGCTAGAAGACAAAAGGCCAGGCTTTTCTTCTGGGGCTGTGTAACCTGATACAAGCATTCTTAACCCTCCCTAAACCAATCCCCACATGGGACCTATTACTGGAAAGGAGAAATTCCTGTGGGTGGGATGGAGGCTTTGGGGTGACAGGGTGGGGATAAGGAAGACAAATGGAAAGAACACAGGGGCAGGACCTTGGGAAGCCTCCTCCTTTCTGGGATTTCCCTCAGGGCAGCTGCTACCAAGAAAGCCCCAGCTATGTCAACATGGGGTCAGGAATGTGCTGTACCCCACCAACCTGCTCAGCAAGCCCTGCTCAGACCAGCCCCATCTGAGAGGTCCAGGAATAGTCACAGAGGATTGTTAGATCTGGGAGAAAGAAAGGAAGCTATTTTTTTTTCATGATGAAGAACCTAGGTCATGGGCAATAGTGTCACAGATCAACAATCTGGAAATGATTCTAAAGAAAATTGAGACACCCGGCTTCCCCATCATAGCCAAACCAAGGTCAGCTACTGGAGACTAGTAAAGGTTCAGGAGTTACACTGTTCCCAAGGACCAAAACTTGGATATTCCCCACTAGATGACCTCCCACAGGCAGAAGTCAAGTTCCTTCTAGTCCAAGGAATCTCAGGACAAGTCATAAAAGCCAGTTTTATCTCAAGTCTCTGTCTCTCTACCTGCCAGGAAAAAATTACTGGAACCATCTGCCCTGTCACCTTCAGATGGACAGATGGATAAACACAATTTCTGACGTTCTCTGAATCAAAGCTAAGAAATCCTCTCCTGTGATAACCTCTGAGCGCCCCCTTCTGTCTGGTTTGGCCAAGCCAGTTCCTGGTCGGGGGCAGGGAGTAGGAGGAGCTAAGGGTTCTAACAGCAGGTCCTAACTGCAGTGCCCAAATATAGCTGCTGCAGGAGCAGGACCCACCGCAAGGGGCCCCACTCTATCTTTTGCTTGAGCCTGAATCAAAACTGGAATTTCCCAGGGGGCATCAGGGACTGTGCAGGGGAACGTCTAGAGAGCAGTCAACCTGAAAGAAGGATGCCAAGGCTGTCACACCCAGGCCCTGCAGCTCAGAGCTCTGGAGGGCTGTCCAGCCTGCAGATGTCCCCACCTTTGGGAGAAAAATCATGGTCTATGCAGCAAAACCAGCCTTCTTCTCTAGGCCTGAGGAAAGGCTGAGACAGGTTCACTGAATTCTCTCAGGGCTATGAGTGTGTGGAGGGGGATCTGCTAGCCATGGGGGACACAGGAGGGGTGACCTCTCTTCTCCTCAGTGACTCCCCCAGGGGCCATATTTCCAAAAGGACTTCTTTTTTTTTTTTTTTTTTTATACCAAAAGGACTTCTTATCTGTAAGTTCAGGAGAGACCCACAGATTTTCGGGTCTTTAGTTCTAACATTCTATGAGCTTACAGGATTCCATAGCCCAACCCCAGGGCTGCATTCTCTCCAGGACCATTCATCCACTACCCCCTACTCCTAGTTCTTCCTTCAGTCTGATTTAAATCTGTCTTGCTGCATCCTAAATAGTGACAGCCAGAGGGAGGGACTTCTCTCCAGCATCCCATTTTCAAGATCAGAGATAGAGAGGGAGGGAAGGAGGAAGGGAGGAAAGAGAGAAACTGGGGGAGGAGAAAGAAGCAGCAAGAATAAGGAGTGAAGAGAGGACTCAGCAAGGCCCAAGCAAGTATCTGAGAGGAACCATCTGATCAGTGGAGAGGTAGAGAACAGCTTCAGTTTTGTCCCTAGTCAGTCTCCCTCTCAACATTTGGTAGCTGCAAGCCTATGCTTATTCTAAATGTAGCTATGGGCACACGCCACCCCCCATACATACTTAGGCTGAGGGGAAGGCTGGCTGTGTTGTGGGGTTGGAGGTGGCATTTGTCCTCTCTTGCCCCAATGAGTTCCACTCCCACCTACATACTTATCTTTCCTTCCTCACATCCCACCCAGACCCCACCCCAGTTTCCAAGCCTTCTATGGCTAGGTCTTTGTGCTTTCAAAATAGCTCCCTCCCAGAGTGCCACCTCCAGGAAATGCAGAGCTCAGAATGGGGGGATGGAAGAAAGAGGAGCTAGTCCTTTTCCCTCCACAGCACTACTCTATCAAACAGCTCCCTACCTCCCCTCACCTCTACCTCCTTCATCACTGTCACTGACAGCTGCAAAAACAGCCCTCCCCACCCAGAGCAGTGGGCTGCCAGGTATATGCCTATTTCCCAGGGCCAGAGACAGCGTGGTGGTGGGGGCGGCTAGAGAAGAAGCATCCCCTGTGATGCTGATACCCTCAGCCTTTCTTCTCTGGGTAATTAAAGAAATAAAAAGGAAAGCACTCCCAGCCAATCCCTAGCAGTCACCCCAGCTTCCCAAGCTCCTTGTCCAGGCTGCCCCTAGTCCCTCCCTTCTGAGGTAGCCTGCATTGCTCAGACCTTGGAAAGTCACTCCAGGATATCTCACCCTGAAAGTCAGATCCACTCTTGGAATGCAGGAAGACAGTGATGAATTCGCCCACACACTAGCAACCTACTTCCATTAACTCCTATGTCCAAATAATTTCTTTAAATCACCAAGGACGAGGCTGGGGAGGGGAAGGCAAGTCTGTGACATCAATCTCCAGCAGGGATTCCTTTGTCAAACCGGGCCAGAGCCAGGTGGGAGAAATATCCACTACACACTTCCCGAATGAAGCTATAGAAAAGAGACTCCACCTCTGCCACTCCATAGTGACTCCTCTTTATTTTTATTTATTTATTGAGACAGAGTCTCACTGTGTTGCCCTTGGTAGAGTACTGTGCCATCACAGCTCACAACAACCTTGAACTCTTGGGATTAAGAGATTCTCCTCCCTCAGCCTCCCAAGTAGCTGGGACTACAGGCACCCACTACAATGCCCAGCTATTTTTTTGTTGTAGTTGTCATTGCTGTTTGGCAGATCCCGGGCTGGGTTCAAACCCTCCAGCACTCATGTATATGGCTGGCACCCTAGTCGCTGAGCTACAGGCCCTGAGCCCATAGTGGCTCCTCTGACCTAAATACTTGTCTAC
>CAUYQV010119965.1:0-28466 GCA_963574575.1 Galagoides demidoff | reverse complement strand
TTTTTTTTTTTCCATTTAATTTTTTTTTTTTTTTTTTTTTTTTTTTTTTTTTTTTTTTTTTTTTTTTTTTTTTTTTTTTTTTTTTTTTTTTTTTTTTTTTTTATAAATTTTTATAAATATTAAATTTTTTTTTTTTATTTTTTTTTGTGTTTGGGTGTGTGTTTTTTTTTTTTTTTTTTTTTTTGGTGGGGGGTGGTGTTTTTTTTCTTTTCTTTCGTTGGTTGGGGGTGTTGGTGGGGTTGGCAGGAAGGAAGGAAGGAAGGAAGGAAAAGGGCTTATAGGAATTATCTTCAGAGCCACGTATTGTACTCTCTATTCAGGTTTTGGACAATCTTCCCTAACAAGTATATCTGAGCATGTTAACTCACTTGTGGATGAGCCTTGGTGAAATTCTGTTTGCACAGGGACTGAGAAGTCTCCTGGGAAATGACTGCCACTGTCACACTGGGGAGCTGAGATACACAGGGCCAGGCCAGGCCGTGACTTTTCAAGGGCAGGTCCATGGGAGCTGGGTGCTGGTGAGAAAGCAGCATGTTGTCTGTGAGAATTTAGCACCAATTAAGTCAAACAGCTAACTAAAAGTTAGCCTGCTTTTTATAATCACCATGCACCAGCAGGTAACAACAGGGTGAGTTAAATGCTCACCTGCTCTAGGTCAGATCACTCCCCTCTGACTCTGCTTGGGGGAGACCTCTGGGAACCAAAGGGCAGGTGTCACAGGAGCATAGAGGCAGCGGGCAAGGAGAGAGGACACATGGCAAGGGGAGATGAATTAGACTAACAGACAAAAAGGCTTTGCCTCTAGTGATTCCATGGGGCATGGGATTCTGGGTGCATCATTATTATGTGCCAAATTGTGTCCCCCGAAAAATTCATGTGTTGAAGTCCTAACCCCAGTACCTCAGAGTGCGACCTTATTTGAAAACAGTGTTGTCTCAGATGTAATGAGGTCTTTAGAGTGGGACCTCATTAACGCCATTATGACTGGTGATCTCATAAGAAGGGGGAATCTGGACATGGAGACACAAGCAATGCGCAGCAAGGGAAGGCAGAGATCAGGGCAGGGTTTCCACCAGCCGAGGGACACCCAGGACTGTCCGCAAACCATCAGAGGGTAGAGGAGCCACAGGGGTTCTCTTTCACAGCTCTCAGGAGGAAACAACACTGCAAAGATCTTGACCCAGTACTTCTACCCTCCAGAACTATGGAATGATAAATATCTGCTGTCCAGCCGCTCAGTTATAGAACTTTGTTACAGCAGCCCTAGCCAGCAAATTCAGTAACTGTAATGTCAGTTGTAGAACTGCCACACTGACAGTCTTTGCCTCAGGACAATGCACCTTACCCACCAAGACCACAGCAGTTGGGTACAGGAACCAGGCTGTATTTCAGTTATGTGGATAGCTCTTGATAGCTCAAGAACCATTATATGCTAAGTCACTTGATCCTTAGAACATTCTTGTACAGTAAATGGCTGGCTAATTATATTATCTCCATTTTTCAAAGAAAAAAAAAATCTGATTATTGAGAAGATTAAAGAATTTTCTCAAGAACACAGAGCTTGTAACCCAGGTAGGATTTGAACCCAGACTGTCCGATCCTGGGGCCAATTTTCTTTCCATTACATGGTTATTGGAAAACACATCATGTCTTCTCCTCTTCACCTCTCATTGCATAATGATTGCATCATTTCCTGCTTCTGCAGGGTCTAAAACAGAATTATGACAACTTAAATATTCTTCCCCTATGTTATCATAAAGCTAATGTATTTATCTCAAAGACTGAGAAGATTTATAGTAAGTGGACAGTCTGTGCATTCAGAACGACTTCTGTAGATTCTGGTACCAGTTGGAATTGACTTGGTCAATTCATATACCCCACAACTGAGGTATCAGCACAGGAGGCTGTAAGAGGAAGACGTAGCTTCAAACACAGGAGATTCTGTGGGTACCTGTTCTTAGTCATACACCTGTTAGGTTAAAGAGGTTCCATAAATGTTGCCTCCACGGTATTATCTTCCCCAGGCATCAGAAATCCATCACTTGGCTCAGCACCCATAGCACAGTGGGTATGGCACCAGCCACATACACCGAGGTTGGCAGGTTCAAACCCAGCCTAGGCCAGCTAAACAACTGCAACAACAAAAAAATAGCTGGATGTTGTGGCGGGCGCCTGTAGTCCCAGCTACTTGGGATGCTGAGGCAAGAGAATCACTTAAGCCCAAGAGTTTGTGGTTGCTGTGAGCTATGAAGCCACAACACTCTACTGAGGGTGACATAGTGAGACTCTGTCTCAAAAAAAAAAAAAATGAAATCCATCACTTGGTATTCTTGTTCTGTTATTTCTCATTAATTGGGACTTGCCCTAAGGAGAGCAAATGAAGACTATATTGATGTAAATTGCACCAATGAAACAGATCTTTCTGGGGAAATTGGGACACAGACTAGGAGTTGAAGATTAATATGATCAAGAAATATCATTAGGATATTCCAGAAGGGAAGAATAAAATGGACAAATGCAGGTCAGTAGGTTGTAATATATAGTAAGGGTATAGTATTATTCACTGTTATCCTTGTAACTCTTAAGAATTTCATTCATTCATTCCCTTGTTCTATTAGTATTTATTCAGTACCCATTAGGAGCCTGGCACTGTTCTATTCACTGAGACTCAGCAGTGAATAAAGCAAAGTCCTCACTTTCCTGGGTCTTAAAAGAAGACAGACAATATCCTAAGAAATAAGTAAGCCACATACCAGATACACATAGACTCTAAAGAAAGTAAAACCAGTAAGGAGAAAACCTTGGTAAAAAAGTTACATTTACTAGTAATCTAAACAAAGTAAATCATGAATATCTAGGAGAAAAGCTTTTGAGGCAGAGAGACCAGTAAGTGCAAAGGCCCTGGGGCAAAAGTATGGTTAACATAGGAAGGAGGCCAAAGTGGAAATGCTCAACACAATCATCGATTGAATGACGGTGGTAAGTTTAAGGGGCTAAGAAAGGGTTAGCATTTTTTTTTTTTTTTGAGACAGAGCCTCAAGCTGTCCCCCTGGGTAGAGTGCCATGGCATCACAGCTCATAACAACCTCCAACTCCTGGGCTCAAGCGAGTCTCCTGCCTCCACCTCCCAAGCAGCTGGGACCACAGGCGTCCGCCACAATGCCCGGCCATCTTTTGGTTGCAGCCATCATTGTTGTTTGGCAGGCCCGGGCTGGGGATACGAACCCGCCACCTTAGGTGTACGTGGCTGGCGCCTTAGCTGATTGAGCCACAGGCGCTGAGCCAGGGCTAGCATATTTTGAGCATAAGATTTATATCATAGAATAAAGAGGGAAGGATGATTTAGACCAGGTGTCCTCAAACTATGGCCCGCACAGCCCACCGAGGACATTTATCTAGCCCTGCAGGTGTTTTTGCTGCCACTGTCTGTCCTGCTTAGCAGCCGACTCATCCCAGGACCTGCAGTCCAGTCCTCCAACAGTCTGAGGGACAGTGAACTGGCCCCCTGTTTAAAAAGTTTGAGGACCCCTGATTTAGACTATACACTGGTCTAAGCTTTTATGGTGATTTAGTTTTTAGTTTTGTATGTCTTCTGGGAATTCACAATGCCTTGGGGGAAAATAAACATAAAAACTTTAATTATGGAGTCTGTCCCAGTGTCTGACACAACTCTAAGGGCTTTAGAAACACAGTTTCATTAAAGCCAGTTTAATGAACAACAGCATTAAACAACACTTGGAGATAGGTATTATTATTCCCATTTTTTTTAGATGAAGAAACTGAGGCTACAAAAGTTTAAATGAAGTTTCTAAACTAGAAAGGGAGAATAAGGATTCAGTGAAATGTGCCTAATTTCAAAGCACTGGCTCTTAAACACAAAACTTTACCCTTTTTCCAGATGTCTTACAGATCCAGTTTCATCTCAAACAAATCTAAAGATATGCAACTTTCCATTCTGTTTCCAAGCTCTATAATATTGAAGATGGAGTACCCAAATTCTTAGATATATACAGGAAACGCTTCTATGACGAAGGGGCATTTTGTTCCTCCCTGTCTCTGTATTACACGTTTTGTCACATACTTACTGTGAACTACTGACTACCTACTGTGGGTCTAGGCACTCTTCTGGGAGCAGAAATGGAAATGACGCAACCCCGCCCCAATAAGGACCCAATAGGAGTTTCAGGAAGAATGTTCCCAGCAAGAAAGAGATGATACTCTGAATATCATAAGAGATGATACTAGCAGTTGGTGAAGAGATTAATACAGGACCTGTTTACAAAGTGTAAAATAGTGCAGGACTCTGGGGCACTAAGGAATAATAACCTTCTTACAGAAAGTATAAGCAGTGCTCATTCCTGCTAGAACATTCAATCTTGATTTGAATTAAACTTTTCTATTTTGAAAATGTTTGATGCCATATCTATGCTTGTGAATGCCCCTAAGAGTCTGGTTTTAGTCAATGCCAGACACTAAGGGCATTTTTATAATCTCTTTTTCCTCCTGGTTCATTTTTCTAAAAACATCAAACACCTCTTGTTAACAGTAGTCTTCCTCAGTGATTTCAGTTACCTTCACTGGAACATTCTGCAGAGCACTTTATTTCTGTTTGCAGCTTCACTAAGGACTCACTTTTATGCGAACGGCTTCTGTTCCTAAAGTGATCAAACCATCTGTTGCTTGCAGTGAGCACTTTTTCCTCTGATCAAGAGGTCCTAGTTTTCAACATTTCAGAGACACACAGAAAGTATTGCTTGGCTCAGAAGTACATGAGTTTTCTATTGTTGCATAACACATTACCTTCAGAACTTAGAGATTTCTCAGAAATTATCTCACAGTTTCTATGAGGCAGAAATTCAAGAAAGGAGTAGTTACATAGCTCTGGCTCTGCATGTCTCATGATACTGTAATCAAAATGTGGTGTGGATCTGCTTGCTAGATGGCAGCCCACTCACACTGCTGTTGACAGAAGACCCAGTGCCTGGTCACGTAGGCCTCTCCATGGGTTGCTTAATGTGTCCTTATGCCGTTTTCCTCCACAAGGAATGATCCAAGAGAGGAAAGGCTTACATTTCAGTGTCTTTTATGAAGTCACCCACCATCGCATGCAACACATGCTATTCATTGGAAATAAATCACTAAGTCCCCATACTCTAGGAAAGCCAAATTAAACTCCATTTCTTAAAGGGAACAATATTGTAGAATTTATAAACATACTGTAAGCAATTGACAGCAATATATGGATTTCCTGCTCATACATGCATTAAATCAAAAGGCTTTCCATCTCATAAGTAAGTCCATTATGTTTTCTTATCTCTTAATTTCACCTGATTTCATCGGCCTGGTCCCTATCACTTCACCACTAGCCTTGGTGGTCTTTGGCCATTATCGGAGGAATATCTTTCATAGCAAGAAAGCACATAAAAGCAAAGGAATAAAGTAGAACCAAATTAATGATGGGAGGCTATAGTTATAACATATAAACGACAAAGCAAAATATTACTACCAACAAAGAACTTTACCAAATGCTCTGTTCCTTAGGAGTACAAATGCTGATTTCTTCAAAATGAAGCCCAGACTTTTGGAGGGTTAACCAAATTAGTCAGTCTCTCAAGGATAAGTTAAATAAAATACTTATCAACAGATATATTTAACAACTCAAAGTTGTGATAAATTTTAGGAAATCTAGTCATCCACATACTTGCAGAATTCTAGAAATGGTCCTTTGCAAAAGTAAAAGATGAGATGAGGAGGAATGAATGAGAAACACTCTTGTAGACCAAACCTTAGCAGTCAAGAGTGTAGCAGGTATGTTTCTACATGCCATTTTTCATTCACAATAGGTTGTGATGACTGTCTCACATGCAGCCAGCACCATCACCCCGGTGTTGCAGCTGTTGAGTGGAATAGTAACGTGCCTACATTGACATAGAATGTGATGAAATGTAGGCTGATGAAAAAAATGCACTGGCAGAATGAGACCATGGTTTGATTTTAGCACTTTTTCTCACTGACTTGCAAAATGGAAAAGAGCATCTTTGCTTCACCCTCTGCCTGTAGGATCATAACTAAAATAGTTCTTACTATTTGGTTTTACAGGGTATAAGAATAAGACTGACAGAAACGAGATTGTAATTATAAAGACTTTAAAGACTGTCCTCCAGGCCTTCAGTGCAGCAGAAAGGAAAGTTTAAATTAGTAGCAAATACACTTACAAGTCTTTTTTTTTCCTCCCTCAGGAAAAAAGTTTACTGAAGTAGTTATTCCAATGCCTTACCCAAATATTACATTATTTTCACCTGTTACCTACAATATTGGGCAAGGTAAGAAAGTGTCACATTAGTGGCAGAATCACATTTTATTAATTGTGAATCAGTGTTAAAATATTATTAATCAAGTTTCATTAATCAAGACAAGTTTAGTAGTCCAGAGCTTATATAAAAGGATTTTTAAAACCGCTATATGCGTTTTGGTTACAAACACCCAAGAACCTTTATTCTTGTCTAATATAGCAATCTTAGCGTTATTCTTTCTTTAAAAGTGGAGGTTATTTGGTGCACATTGATTTGAATACATTTGTGACATTTAACATAGGAATTATATTGATTGTCTTCTGATATCAATAAAGATATTTTTCTTTCTATTCTTAGAAGTCTTTACGATCTCTAACGGATGTACAGCCAATGACTGCCTTTCTCAATACATGTATCAATTGTTTGGGCATAAAGATCCAGTTTTGTGTTTGCAACTACAGGATAGAGAGGATGTAACATTTAACCCTACCCAGCCCCAACTTACAAATTAAAATCACTAAGGACAGCATCAGTTTATTGATGTAAGAGGTCTTAGAGCAGGACTAGTTCTATCTCAATTTCCACCAAAGTGTTTCTAAAATAGATATAATTTATCAAAATGAGCATGGGACAAATACTAAAATTAATAATTTGCAAAGATATGATAGAGAACTATTTATATGACTCTTGACCCCTTCAACAATATTGAGGTAATGAAAATTGGACATAATGTAAGAAATGGAGATGTTTCTTTGGAAATAGCTTTTGCCATTATGAGTCCATATTTCCACATGGAAGTAGGGAAGGGGTACTGAATTCTTTACCTAAATCCCAGTGAAGAACACTTTTATGCAGCCACTTAGAGCCCCTCAGGGAGCCAACTCTTCCTTAGAGTTGCTAACACAAAAATAATTTTACTTTAAGTCACCTGTATAATTTTTATCAGTATCTTCTACTAGAGATACTTATTACTGAGCTAAGATCATCTGCATGACTTATAAAATTACTGTAAAGATATCTATTACCTAAGAATGACTGAAAAAGTCCAGAGACCTGCAAAATTTTCATCAAGAGGCATTATGAAAGATTCCTCCAAAAGCATATACTTTAAAGGTGAAGTGGAAGATAAAAAAAATACACTTGTTTTAGATTCCACATAATTTATGCTTGTTTAGCATTTCAGTAGTGTATGCAATAAGACCAGTGTCTTTCCCATGTAAAATTAGACCAGTTCTGTCCTATTGGAAATGTAAATTCTCACTATGTCAAGCCACAGTGAAGAACATTCAAAAGACCAAACTCCTAAGATTAGAAATCTGCTGTTGGGGCTTTCAGAGTTGGGCAAGGTTAAGCATGAATAGGTTGTCATGGAGGTAGGATGACTGGTATTTTTTAAAAGGTTCCTCCAACTCACTGATGTCTTCAATTCTGTAATTAGATATTTACTTCTTCCATTTATGGGCTTACAGGGTGTCCCAAAGTTTGTCTAGAACCACCATACTTAGAGAAAATGGGAAATTGTAGCTAAATGTACCTTTATTTACAAAATATCCATTACAAAATTTTATAAAGAGGTGTTCAACACTAGAGAATATTCTAGAAATATTTCATAAAATTTTGTACTGAACAAAGTTTTTAAATGGAGAATATAAATGAGGATACCAGGCTGAGAGAAAAGAAAAGAGATCCTTTAACAAAACAAAACAAAAATTGAAGACTAATAGGCAGGCAAGGAGCTTTACTTTCAGAACAATTTTTCCCGGGTCTGGACCTGAATAAGAGATTTTCAATGCTCAATACCACTGTGTCTCTTCCTTCCTGAGGGGTGCTGTTTTCTCCTTATGGTCAGATTCTTGGTCTTGGGAATTGAAGAATGAATTCACGGACCACAGGTAAGCAGAAGCTACAGAGAAATCGTTTATTAGAAGAAAGGCAAGCTTCCAACACAGTGGAAAGGGTCCCAAACCAGTTGTCCTTACAGCTCAGCTGAGTTGGACTTAATATGCTTTGTCTGTCTGCCCAAACCTGCTGGCAAACCTTGATTGCTTTCTTTAAACCTTAACTGACTGGCCTCTGTTGATTGGTCCTTTATTTGCACTGGCAGAGTTTTTCCACCCAATCCTCAGGGGAGATCCCTCCCCTGGCATGCCATGCCTAGCAACAGCCAATGACCAATGGGTGCACAGATTGTCGGTTGTTGCTCCCCTTTCTTCTTGGTGCAGGTTTCTCAGTTCTTGCTTAAAGCCTTTTAATTCCTATCACTATGACCCACCTCATGGGCTGCCAGACAATTCATCAAATGTCCATCATTTAAACAAGGACTACTGATGCCATTAATGCCTTTTCACAGTACTGGATGACAATGAACTCTTAGCTGTTTCCCAATTGAATGTCTTGTGGATGGCCTTGGGTAGATTGGGGCATGGGAGCCTATCACTGAAAGGTTGGAAATGAATTGAATTGTAAAATGAGGATGAGAATTGGAGAAATTAATATATCTGTCTCCAAAATGACAGCAGACATGTTCACTTGTGCCACTGCCCTTGTTGCAGCTCTAAAGCAGGAAATGTTACCTTAGTATTTGGCTTCCAAACTCAAATATCTCCTCCTTTCAACACTCTCTCCAGTCCTTGGTAGGCTGTTAAAGAAATCGAGGGGCTCTTGAAGATTCTCCCAAAAGGGTGGTGTTGGTGCTTAGCTCGGGAGATGAAGAAGCTAAGGCAGCTCAGTGGATGGGTACACACAGTTCCTCATTCATCCTGTCTCAAGATGATGCAGAGAGCTCACAAAGATACAGTTCAAAAAACCTAAATTAGACAAGAACAACAAAAAAAACCCCACATTTTTCCACTGTTATTTCCTGGAAATTAGAGTCAGTAATAAGTAGGAAAAAGTGAGTACAGAATACCTAGAAATAGAAAACTTCACCAACATTACATAAAGTTGTGTTGTATTACCCTTTTTTATCCTCTGGGCTATGATTTCAGTCTCTAAATTGGAGTTGCTGTGGCTTCAGTGGAAGACCCAACTCACTAAAGGATACGGCTCACCGACGAGGACCCCAGAACCAAATGCTTTAGTCTTTCTGGGCCAAGATCCTGGAATTGTTCCCAAAATGTAAGAATTGAACCAATTTGGCATAGATGAGCACCAAGTTCCAGCAAGAATACGTGCTTAAAATGGGTGAGTGTTGGGATGGGAAGGCTAAGTTGGTTTCACCAACATTAAGTTATAATATTTATTTTATTTCAATGCTCAAGGTTTGTTGAGGATGTGTTCCACATTACCATATAAAGTATGTCTCAGATACCGGCTGGATGTCTGTGAGGTGGGTGATGACAGTTCCTTATTCACAATCATTCACCTCAAGTTGCACTTGGGCATCTGTTATGCATTTAGTCTATCCTTTTTATTATTGTTATTATTGCTTCATGTCAGGAAGAGTGTGTAGACAGAATATTGACTTGCCAGAGTTAATAGCTAAAACGTGCAGCTTTGTGCTAACAGAGAAAGTGGTTTAGCACAAAACTCCCAGGATTGGAGGACAGTTGAGGAGTTCATTAAGCCAGAACATGAAGCAAGGCTGTCCTTAAGCTTCCTTAGAGGGAAGGATAATTTTGTACTGGATGGTTAAGTTGTCCTTGGGAAAACCAGTCGAGCCAAGAAACTACTTAACTAGAATTAGGCTACAGGGAGGTTGCTTTCAGAAAAGAAAGCAATGTCTGTATGGCAGAAGAAATGTCTAACATGATTAAAAGGCAGGAATTTACCAAAGAGAAAATTCAAAGATGCAGTAGACTGTCCATAAGAAGTTTGTGATGAGGGTGGTACTATGAAACCACAGAATCTTACCTTATCAGATATATGGTACGCTCTGGGACTGTGTAATTTTTTTCAAGTCCTCCTTTGAAAGAGGAAGGATTCCTTCCTGCTGGAGAGAGTCTGTAAATCTATATAATAAAGAGATAGAGATGAACTTCGTTAGATTTCAATGTGAGTCAGACCCGTGGTATTGGTCCTCCTTCTATGCCTGGTTTATCCCACTTAGCACAGTGTCTTTCAGGTTCATCCATGTTGTCACAAATGACACCATTTCTTTTTTATAACGGCATAGTATCCACTTGTATATATATATATATAATACACATTTATCCATTCATTCATTGATGGGCACTTAGGTTAATTCTATTTCTTGGCTATTGTGAATAATGTTAAAATAAACATAAGAATGCAAATTTCACCTTGATATACTGATTTCAGTGCCTTTGGATATATTATAATAATATATGACATATTATTATATATATTGCACAGTAGGGAGACTGTAGTTAAAAATAATGTGATATATACTTCAAAATAGCTAGAAGAGAGGATTTGAAATGTTCTCACCACAAAGAATCACAAGTATGAAGTGGTGGATGTATCAATTACCCTGATTTGATGTGTATGTACACTAAACATCATATTGTACCCAATTAATATGTACAATTATGTGTCGATTAAAAACAAAACAAAATAAAACAAAGAAATGGAGAGAATGAAGGAAGGAGGTAAAAGAAGAACTGGCCTAAAAGTTGAGAGAGCTTTGGTGGGATATTGTGGAGACAACTTCCATGCGCCTCTTCGGGGTGTGCTGGAGGCAAATAGGTAGGGGCTGCCTATGTGAGTTACTTGTGGATCCCATCAAGCTTTTGAAGATTGCAGGTGAAGGGTGTGGCTGATGTCTACAAGATTGTTTCTTTGACCACCAGTGTTCTGTCTTGCACAGCCTCTGGGGGTGAACTTCGAGAGTTATAACTGCTTCAGCAGGATGTCTTGTAGACTGTCATGCTCCCCAAGAGACCATTTCCTGTTCCCTCCACGGTGACACTGTGGGCTCTGAGAACTGCTGCAGGTGGCACCAGGCAGAACAGGAAGGGCACTTGTTCCCCCTGAGCAGCTGAGTCTGTGGAATGTCCATGAATGACCTATTGGGAGATTATTCTTACGTTTCCCAGCTGTCGCAGAGGCTGAAAAATCAAATGATGGATGAGTGGTTAAGCCGGCTCTGTGGTTAAGCATTTGTAGTGGCACTTGCCGAGTCATTCCATCCATTTCAACAAATGAATTAGATTGAATGCCTGGCAGATGATCAATGGCTCAGTGTTCAGCCCTTGCCACGAGCAAGACACCTGAAACACAGGGGTCTCCGACGCCTTCAATGCAGGCTCTGCCAAAGCTTCTTAGACTATTGATCGTCCTCACAATGTTTGTAAGCAAGAACATCGTGTGAGTGAGAAACTACATGCAGCATGCATTATTCAGAGTCTACAATTATTTAAGAGTAAAATATTCATACAATAGTAGAAACTAAATTGAGGAACCATTAAGAAGAGAGTATTTGACTTCCCAATAAATAGTTTATGATGAGTCTTCTGAGATCACATCCTTGATTGCATTCTTTGGCTTCTGAAAACCCTCCAGTGATTTATCATTACCTATCAATTTCAGTAGAAAGTCTTCTGGTTATTCATGATCCTCTGCAATATCATCTTTCCAGTGCGGAGCTTTTCCAGATTGTATCTAGATTTGCCAGCCACTTATCTCCTCAAATCACACGTAAAATGGGACTTATGTGTGCTTTGTTTTTCTTTTCTTTTAATTTTTTTTTTTCCAGAGGTTAGAGTCAGGAAGATTTACTACTTGCATCAAATTGTAAAAAGAACAAGGAAACACAAAGAGATTAAAAACATTGCTTAAGGCCCAGAATCTGTGGATTTGGATGGGGGAAAAAGCACATTTTTATTTTTACTCATCTTTAACTGAAATTGAGCATTTCTTTTGATCATGAATGTAGGCAACAAGCACAGAATTAATTACAGTATAGTGTGCATCTTGCTATTAGTAGAAATTATAGATGTTTTTCTATCACCCTGCAGCTGTAGCAGACATCTCAAAAGATCACATATACTAAGTGCTACTTCAGAATTATGAGTTTTTAGACCTGCCACTAAAATCTAGTTATCTGATGCATTAGTAAAGAAGCACATGTATTATTTATTATATACTCTGACATTTTAATATTTATTTTGATGACTGTTTATAAACATAATTTCTTTGTAATTTTTTAATTAAAAACAATCTGCAAAGGTGTCCATAGGATTCACAATATTAACAAAGAAATAGTCTATGGCTATACCACCCTGAATGTGCCTGATCTTGGAAAGTAAGCAGGGTCAGACCTGGTTAATATTTGGATGGGAGACAAAATTAACAAAGAAATACATGCCCCCCACACACTAGATACTTGCATGTATTCAATGCTGTCCAGGCCGGAAAGCTCCACTGAACAAATTTACCTACAAGCTTTTCAGCTACAGCATTTTTGCTCCTTCTGTTCTGTCCCCTAAAATGCCTTCTCCCTAATATCAGGATCTGCCCAAGTCCTGCCTACTAACAAGAATCATCTCAAGTGCTTCTTCATATAGGTGCTTTCCCCACCCCCACATATATCAAAGGGGCAATTGCTATATCCTTTGAGTCTCACCTCCACATACTTGCACCTCTCCTATGCTGTCTCCAATGTCATTCTTAATAGAGGCAGCATAGCCAAGCACATGGTGACAAAGGACACTCACACCAGCCACTCCAGGTCTGAATCTCGTCTGCATTAGTTTTCTGAAGCTGCCATAACAACATACCTCAGGTGAGGGACTTAAACAACAGAAATTTGTTTTCTCCTGATTTTGGAGGCCAGAAATCCTTCACCAAGGTATCAGCAGGTTTGGTTTCTGCTGCAGCCTCTGTCCTTGCCTTGTAGATGGCCACTTTCTCCCCGTGCCCTCCCTTAATCTTCCCTCTGTACCTGTCTGTGTCCTAATTTCCCCTTCTTATAAGAACAGCAGCCATGTTGGATTAGAAACCACCCTAATGATCTCATTTTAATTTAATTACCTCTTTAAAGATTCTGTCTCCAAATAGAGTCATTTTCTGAGGTCCTAGGGGTTAGGGCTTAAACATATGGATTTCAAGGGAGGAAGAGAAAAGAAACACAGTTTAGCCCATAAAACTGTCCAGATGTTTTTACCTTGGAAAAACTTCTTAACATCTCACTTAGCCTTGATTACCTCACCCCTAACATGAGGACTATAATGGAACTTACTTCCTGGGGGTATTGTAAGAATTAAATGAACTATTTCACATAGAGCACCAGAAACAGACCCTGGAACATAGATGGCAACGCCAGCAAAGTCGACACTCACCACGCTGGTGCATCTCTCTTGTCCCCCTCACCACCGTGGAGGTCCTGGAGGGCAGAAATTGCTTCGTATCCACTTCTTTCTTCCATTTTTCTTACACCATCTCTTGTAACACAATAAATATATTTTACTTGACTGCTTAATTATTTGTTTAGATGCTGATCTCAGGCGTTGCTAAATGAAAGGAAACCCGAGATACCAGTGAAAAGATAACAAGCTGTATACAACTCTGTGAAACAAACAAATCCCAAACGTTTTTCTTGCTTTTCAAGAACCAAAGCCCCTTGTGAAAAAGCCGGTGCTAGTGGACTCAGTCTAACCAACTATGTCATAGCACCTAAACTCTACAGGGAATTTCTTCTTTCCAAGAAGAATTGCCGGGGGTTAGAAGAGAAATCTTCAATAAGCAGTTCTGCAATAAATTTAAACAAGGGATGTTATCCGAATTTTATAACATAAGTGAAAGGAAAATTCTCAGGTCACTGGAGATATCTCCGCAGTGAACCTGTTTCCAATTGCATCCTATTAAACTTAAATAAGTAGACTACTTTGGGGATACAGATGCTGTTATACAATATACAAAATGCTCCAAGAACTCCTCGTAAAAACCACTTAGTTCAATTGCTTCTACTTGATTTTTTTTTAATTTAATACATATATGCTTGCAAGGCTAACCCATGCTTAATGGAAACTTTGGAAAGACATTTTGTTTGGGGAGAATTAAAGTTGATATGTTGCCATGGAATTAGCCTTATTTCTGTAAGATCGGCTAATCATGATTAGGAGTTGGCACTACATAGCTGCTTCAAATAAAGCTGAGGTCTGTGAAAATAGTTTTCGTAATGTTTGCACAGCACAGGTCTTTTTTTTTTTTCTTTTTTCTAAAAACCAACAACACAAACAAGAAGATGGTTAAATGTCGTTTATTTCATGCTCTTGTTTTAATGGTGCTTTTGGCTCAAAGCCCTTTATTACTACCATTTTATTTCTCCATTTAGAGTTGATTTCACTTTCTCCCACCATAAAACGCTCTGAGCATGATTGGGTTCAGGAAGGAGCTGGTTTATGAAACATCTGTGACTCCTCTCTCTGTGGGCAAGCTGAGAAAAGACAGCATAGAAGAAGAAAGTGCCTTTCGCTCTCTGGAAAAGAGCTGTGGGAAGACAGTTTAAAAGAAGAGTCCTTTCTGGGTGGGTTTTCTTTTCTTTCTTTTTTTTTTTTTTATTTTGAGAATACATCCTCTGGTTGTGCTTTCTCTGACTTCTAAAGATGCTTTGTTTTTAAAGTGCTAAATTAAATATCATTGGGACATTTGTCTTTCAACTCTAGTGTGTAATTTTGACAGGATAGAGAAGACTAGGGAGTCAATGCCACGGCCTCCCCTTGAAAGTCAGCAGAAGCCTTAGAGATGGAGTCAGAATCTGAGCTTCCTGGCAGCAGGTCCCCAGCAGGGGACCCTCAGGCCCTGCAGGGCTGTCCCATTGGCTTAATTCCTGAATCCATTTTCTCAGAGGTTTTTTGCATTACTTTTATGTCATTGGAATGGTCATCATCTTTTTGAGTAAGGTGCAAACTTTTTTATTATCTTCTTAGAACTTAAACTGCCCAAATGTAAATTGCCAGTGAGAGTGACCATGTGCCATTCCAACCCATATTTCTATGCTGATAGGAGAAGCAAGAATGGCCCCTGATAATTTCTACTTCATGATTTTCACATCCTGTGCCATCTCCTCCCTCCATGTGTGTGCTGGATACACTGATGTGTGATTAGAATGTGGCAGAAATACTGGGGTGTGAGATATTGCACACCTGGGCTACAAGAAGACTGGCTTTCACACCCAAGTGTGCTCTTCTTATTTTTTCACAGGTGGCCTTTCCAGAATGAGGAAATGGCCATGTCAGGAAAAAGCCACAGGGAAAGGCACACAGGGTGAGGCCCCAAAGCCAACAACCATGTGAGAGGCCCTGTTAGCCAGGGTTTTCCAGAGAAACAGGATCACTAGGGTGTATATAAAGAGATGTATTAGGCAGACTTGGCTCATGCAATTACAGATGCTGCGAAATCTCAAGATCTGCAGTGAGCCCACTGGGGGACACGCAGGACTGCTGAAGGTACAGTTCCCACCTGAAAACCAACAGGCTCAAGAACCAGGAACAGTTGATGTTTCAGTTCAAGTTCAAAGGCAGGAAAAAACCGAAGTCTCTGCTCAAGGCATCCAGGTGGGAAGAGGTCCCCCTTCACTGTGGAGGGGTCACTTTTTTACTCCACTCCAGTCCCCACTGATGGGATGAAGCCCACTTACAGTAGGGAGGCATCTGACTTACTCAAGTCTACTGATTCAAAAGCTAATCTCACTTAAAACACCTTCACAGAAACACCCAGGATAACGTTCCCCCCAATATCTTGGCACTCCATGTTCTGGCCAAGCTGACCCATAAAATTAACCTTCATACATATCTTTCAGGTGACAGCAATCCTGGTTGACAGCCTGACTGTAACCTCATGGGAGACTTTGACAGGGCTCCAACAAATAATGCTTTGCTTTGTTTGAATATTTGAAATATTCAATCAATATGTCCCCAATATTGATTGAAAGGGACTAAAAACTTACCCATTCTTTATCTGAGATTCAAATTTAACCAGGCATCCTGTATTTGAATTTGCTAACTCTGGCTGCCCTTAACCTTGAGTTATAGGCCCCCAATCGGGTAAACTAGATTAGGTTTTCTACACACGGAAGCTGAGATGTAACAAGTGCTTGTTGTTTTCAGCCACTGCATTGTGGAATAATTTGGTACAAGGAAAGTGATACATAATACAAAGGAGGGTTTGTAGCAGAGGTAACAAAGCAGGGCAAGGCAAAAAGAGGAACCCTGTGCTGGCTGTAGTACCAGCAGGGCCAAACATTGGTGCAAATCTTTTTTTTTCATGTTCTAGACTTGAAAAAATTACCCATTCCCAAAGTGAACTGTATATCTGATAAGGTATGAACTATCGCCAAGAATCCTGGGCACAGAAGGCCTGGGAAGTCAGAAACTCCCTTAGGCCCAGAGGTAGCATACAGAGCAGTGTTTCTCCAATGTTAATGTCCGTGTGAATTGCCTTGCAATCCTGCCACAATGCAAGTTCTGATTTAGCTGGTCTAAGTGGGTCCTGAGCTTCTGCATTCCTAATAAGCTCCCAGGTGACACTGATGCTGTTCCGGAAGACACTTTAAAGAAGAAGACTGAGGAGCGCTTTTCCTTCCTGAGGGCCCTGTCCAGGTGATAATATAGCCTGGCCTGAAGTGTATAACCCTCTGGGGGGAAGAGCAGATGCACTGTTGATTAACTCAATGTGGATTGAGATTATCTCAAGCTCTTAGATTGCAGGAATGAGAATAATCGATGGAAGAGAATCTATTTCCATCATTTCCTTTGTTTTTCCCTTTTCCTATATTCAAAAGTGATTCTGGAGTGGTTACAAATCTGAATTTCTGGGGATGCATGTATAGTGTGAAAAGAAAGCAGAACTTTATCTTAGTGCTTTGGTTTATTTTTAGTCACAAACTTTAACTGGTTTGGAATTTTAATAGCATTAAAAGAGGACATTGACTTTTTCTTATATAACTTTTTGTTAATACAAAAGCCATATATATGCATGTAAAAAGAAAAGCAAAAAATAAGAAAATAAATACACTTATCCTCATAACCCAAGATGAATATTGCTAACATTTTAGCACCTATCTTACCTGGTCTGTTAATGATCACCTTCCATATTGATTTAATTTTCATCATCTCAAATATCCAATCCTTATTTAAATTTCCTCCAGTTGTGCAAAAGAGAAAATTAACATGGCTTAAAAAGTCAATTTGAGAAATCCTTCAAAGATGACCCCCAACTCAGACACTGACTTTTGAAGTCCTACATGTAACTGATATTTCTGAGTGTGTCCTGGAGCAGGCAGAAGGCAAGACTTAGGGAGAAATTCATGGGAAAAAGAAAAACAGAGCACCCAGAAGATGGCACTTATGTTTTCCTCTGCTTCTGGCCTGGTACTTGGGCATTTGAAAAATTGTTTCTTGATTTGAGTTGGATGTGAAACTAGGTACCAAGAGTGACAAGTGTCTGAAGAAAAAACGATCAACCCAAATGCTTTGAACTGCAAGGACGAGCCACAGTTATGGTACTATCAGAGTCACATGGCATAACTTTGGTCAAAGATGCGGTAAGACCCAAATATCCTCTATGCCCTAAATTCTACTTCAGTTGCCATGGTAACACTGTCCTGCATTTGGCCTATGAAAGATGACAGTAAAATACAGAGCCCATGTTTTTATTTCCTGAAAAATAATGAAAAATAAGGGAAGCACATCTCTAGTCCTGCCATAGGCAGGATTCACATAGAGGTGTTCAGAATGTTGAACAGGTAGAGTTATTTTCTTACTGAAATATAAATCAAGTATAGATTCAACTTTTTGTTCAGGGCGACAGGGAGCCTGAGTTTAAGAGACAAGATTTCATAACAATTAGAAAGCTAGATATTTCTGGAAGTGCTACATAGGAGTCTCATTTAAATGGTCCGGTCAAACCCCATCACATGCTTCATCTTGAGAAGGTACCCAATACACGTATGCCTCCCTGTGCTCCACCATCCACTCTCTCCTGGGTCTCAGTAAGAATGTGGGAAGCCTGCAGCTCTAGGACATTGAGAAGCCCATTCTACAATAGATCGCACATCTCAGCCCTAAGTTGCAGTGGAGGATGCAACCTACGTTGTCAAGTTTGTTCACCTCCACCATGTACTAGTTGGTGTGACCTTGAGAAGGTGGCTATCTTTGTTTTGCCTCAGTTTCCACATGTATAAATGAGGATGTTAATGACTACCATACAGTATTGTTTGGCTGATGATGGGTCCATATGCTTCACAAAAATGCCTGCCATAGTTCCTGAAAGATAGTACTCATTCACTGAATAATAGCTTCTTTTTTGTTTCCCTGGAGTAGGCCCCTTAGTAATAGTCACCATCCATCCAGTCTTCTGAGGTTCTCTGAAGCCTTATTAGAGGATGGAGAGGATGGGATATAGTTTCTCTAGCTCCCTGATAACAACATGCCCCAAGATAAATTTCTCCCTGTGGCCAGGCTCACCACATCTCTGCCTGCCCTCATGGCTTTTGTAACCTACTGCACCTAGGCATATCTGCACTGAAGGGACACACAACACAGGAGTCAGAGGCCCTACCTGTCTCCAGTATGCAGGGTGTAGTCCCAGAGATCTGTCTATTGCAGACTGGGTTTAGGGTCCCCATTCTTTATCACTTCCCACATCTCTAGCCTTTGCATGGCCCCATCACAGATGAAGTTTCTAGCCTTGCCTTTGACTTTGGACCTGGACATGTGACTTGCTCTGACCAAGGGCAAGGGGCCAAAGGGATAATATACCAGTTTCAGGACTAGCTCTTAAGAGGCCTCCCTCATCTCCCACTTGTCCTCTCGTGCCCTCCTCTCACCATGAGCACATGTCCCAGACAGCTTGCTGGTCCCAGGGAAGGATGGGACAATGCGGCAGAGCTGCCCACTCCCTGGAAGCCTGATGCAAAGCCTCCATAAGATCTCCCCTGAGAAGCCAAACAGCCAGCTGAGCCCTGCCAGGATATGTGGACCCCTCACCCAGCCAGAGACTAGGGCCAGCCAGCGCCAGGGCCAGGCAACCACCACTGCTTCCAGCAGACCCTTGGGTGCAGACACTATGCACTAAGGTTGTCATGCAACAATAATCAACCTCACACAAAATAATTGTTTTGTGCCATTTCCTTACAGAGGGAAAGAACATTTTGATAATAAATAGCTAAAGGTGGGCCTGTCCCACTTGGGTTCTGAGTTTGTACTGGGAGTTTCCCCAGTAATAAAAACAAGTATGTTCTTATGTGTATATTGTGTCCTGATTGATTTGTTATGGCAAGATTTATTATTATAAATTATGGAATTCTCAGAGTCTTTATAGCAGAGATACTTTGTAGGATCAAAAGTCATGGCCCTTTCATAATGAAAAATAAGCACCTAAATAAGCATTTCAGCATCTATTTTAGAATAAAAAGCATAACTTGGATATTCAAAGGGTAATATCTGCATTATCAAGTCATCAGGTAACTTAGTTTTCCCCGTTTCCTGAATAAATCTGCTCCATGATTCTTCCTTCTCCTGCCTCAGAAATCATCTCCAGTAAGCATTAGAGCTTGTCTGCTCATGCTTAAGTAATAAGAAAATCTCCGTTTACTCAATTTACAATATACATCATTTTAGTATTTAAATATCTAGGCCAATATAATAATCAAACTCTAAACTTCATTTAAAAATTAAGTTTGGGTCCACTTCAGGCACAAAGCACATGGGGTAGAAGCTCATGATTAGTTACATTTCCCTGACTTACAATTTCCACTCCACCTGTGCACTGGGCTGCCCCTAACCTTTGAGGGTAGGGAGGGTGAAGGGGAAGAGGATGGAGAGAGGTAAAGAACAAAATATCCTTACTTCACTGACTGTGATCTCGTGAAGGTGTTTTCTGGCTGTGGGAATTGTCCTTTTATAGGGCGCTTTGCTGGTTTTGAGGATACACATTCACTGGAGTCTCCCACCCACAGGTCCCTGGCAGGATGATGTCATATCATGCCTTCCCTGCCTGGCACCCTCACTCCTCACTGTGGGATCCCACTCCCTAACTTAATGCACAGACTGTGTAGGCCACCCTGATGTCCTTCAGATTTCTCTAGTAAAGGCCAATACCGCCACCACCACCCAGACTTTTTCATACTAAAGTCTCCAGTGGTCTCTTGATGCTCAGCTCACTAGGAAAGAAAAAACAACCACCTCCCCCTCTTTTCTGTGAAGGTAGGAATGGATCCCACCACACACTCTCTCTGAAGAAATCCTTGACCTCATCTTCAATCTCGTTTTTAGTGTCTCCAATTTCTTGTAGACGGGAGTGGGTAGTCTCTATATCTATACTTGAATGTCAGCATAGGAGGCTGAGGGAGCACTTGACTTTGGAATTTGAAAGAGGTGACACCTATTGTTGTGGGCTTCCACCAACTCTAAGACAGAATCCTCCAGCTGATGTCCTGTAAAACACACACACACACACTTTTCTTCATCTACCAAGGGAAAATCTGGAAAGACTACCATCTCATAGTTCACTGAGATATCAATGAGGAAGTGATGAACCACGTGTGATGGTTTCCCCAGCACCCCACCCCCACTACTGTTAGTTATCATCTTTCACAGCTACATAAATTTGATGTTCCCAGTCCTAAACATCTGTAGTCCTCAACTGGACCACACAGCAGGACATGAGCAACAGATCAGCCAGCAAAGCTTCCTCTGTATTTACAGTCACTCCCCATAGGTTGCACCACCGCCTGAGCTCCACCTCCCATCAGACCTGCAGCAGCATTAGATCCTCACAGGAGTGTGAACCCTACCATAAACTGAGCATGTGAGGGATCTAGGTGGCATGCTCCTTATGAGAATCTGACAAGCCTGATGATGTGAGATGGAGCTGAGGCAGTGATGCTAGTCCTAGAGGTGGCCCCAAATACAGATTATCATTTAAGTTTGACTACACAGAGACCATAATAAATCAACTGCTTGCAGACTCATATCAAAACCATCCCCCCACCCTGATCCATGGAAAAATTTTCTTCCTTGAAACCTGTCCCTGATGCCAAAAAAGGTTGGGTAGCACTGCTATGCATGATGTTTGAGCACTGCCTTCTGAAAAGAGAACAGCCTCATGTAAAATAAGACAAAGAGAAGAAAGGAAGGCAAGAGAATAACTTTGCAGTCAGTCTGACACCAGGACCCCCAGAGAGAGAAGAGCTCCCATCAAATTGCCCCTCCAACAAACCGTGTCCTCAGTGTTGCATACCAATGAAGGGGGTCAGTGACTGAACCCATCACTGGTTTTGTTGTATATTTGTTTATGTGGAGAGTTATGGTTTCATTGTTTAGGGTTTTTGTTATTAGAACATTATCTACATTTACATATCAGCACTCTTGGATCAACATTTCTCAAAATTTATCAGCAAAAACCAGTTACTATATCTCAAAAGGACATTGACATACAACTGTACTTCAGAGAAAATATGCATTTCAGAACTTGCATGGTTTCTGGAGATATTAATAAAGAGTTGGAAAAGTCATGTAGCTAGAGATACCAAACAACCATTCCAGATGGCAAGAGCTACCAAGATGTCTTGGGCAATCACACATATGGGAAACATTTTACTCCCAGAAACATTGTTAAAATAATAATTTTCAATGATTTGTTGACAGCTAAAGGCATTTGCTTCTTTATTAGGCAGTCATGGATTGCTTAGTTTTTGTTTTTTTTTTTTTCTTTAAGAAACACAGATGATATCAGTGGAGATAAGCTCATCTTGCTGATGGTTATCAAGGTGTTGTGGCCTATCCAATGACCATGGGTACCATATTGCTTAGCTGGTCCTTCAGGTTTCTGGTCCTACAGAAGAGTAGCCCAGAATGAAATCGAAGAAAAGGCAAAGAGATAAAGGGAATATGAAAGAAATAGATGCAAAAGGACAGAAAAACCATGGTGGACCAGAGACTTCATCTCTCTTTATTGATTTTGGTATTACCTCTTCAAATGAAGAATACCCACATGGGGTTTGGGTAGAGCAGAAAAGCTCATCGCTTCTTTTTGAAATCTAACAGGGTCAAAGCACTCAGGGAAAGGAAAACATGAGGCACTAAGGTAGAAGGAACTGAAGGGAAAAATAAGGAACCTGAATTCTATAAACAGCAAAAGTACCCATTTAACATTTCACATTAACGTTAATAATAACATCTTAAATATTTTAAATGAATGTGTACTGAGGTTTAACATCCATGATATTAATCTTGGGGTTGCTTATAATTAGAGCAAATTAGAGAGAACCAATGTGGATGTTATTTTTTAAATGGTTGAATAAATAATGGCCATCTATACAATGGCATAACATGCAGTTATTACAAATTATATATACAAATGTACTCTCTGGCAGGGAAGTGAGTTCATAACATATTGTTAAGGTAAAAATGCATATTATGAAGAATATAGCCAATGTCATCACAATTTGTTTCAGTAATTTATATATATATATATATGGGGGGGTGTATGTGTATTTATTTAGGTATACATTTTTTTACAGAAAAATCTCTATAAAGGTGTACCCCAAAGTGTTATAAGTAGTTATTTTTAAACAATGAAATTATAGGTGATTTTAATTTTATGCTTTTCTCTCTTCTAATATTTTTGAGATTTTTCTCCAGTAAGAATTATCTACATGTTCATCAGATAATTACATAATTACCCCTCAGTATCCATAGAAGATTGAATCCAAGACCCCCTCAAATATCAAGATCCCCAGATCCTCAAGTTCCTGATGTAAAATAGCATAGTATTTGCAAATAATCCACACACATTCTCTGCATATTTTAATCATGTCTAGCTTACTTATCATACCTAATATAATGTAAATGCTATCTAAAGAGTCATTACACTGTGTTTTTAAATTTGTATTCTTTTTATTGTTGTGTTATTATTTTTTACTGTCTTTTAAGGAAAATATTTTCCATCTGTGGTTGATTGAATTGACCAATGTGAAAACCATAGATGAAGAGGGCCAACTGTAATATGTAAAGTTGTTATGAAAGCATAGAATTTCAGACAAGAAAGACAAGCTATCAACCTTCCATTGAGAAGCTGTGCCTAGATGCTGGACACCAGGTATATTCTGTGAAGACTATTAGCCCCATGGCCAGAGCTGGGTGCTCACATATAAGTGCATGAGCAAGGCCGTGAGACTTGCAAGGCAAGAGAGCCTCTCACTCACTGTAAAGCACTGAGGAGTGGGTAAAGGTCTTTCCTATTAGTTCCCTGCTACTTGCCTAGGGACTACAGCAAATGGACAGTCTAAAGAAGAAAAGACTCCATGTGTTCAAAGTGCTAGCATAAGAGGTCAGACAATTAAATTCATGAACTCATCACAGAAAAAAGTACTACATACTTCATTGCTGAGTATCACTACAGTCACCTTTGAAGTACTCCCCTTGGGAAGCAGTGTACAGATGCCTGCACCTAGTTCACCCTTCAAATCAATTTTAGAGCTCTTTTTCTGGATGGCCATCAGAGCTGTCATTATAGGTCTGACAATTAAGTTTGCAAACTCATACAAGAAAAATTGCTTTGAAGGGCAGAACTTCTAATTGCTTCCCAAGGGTAGTACTTCTAAGGTGGCCATAGTGATTAGCAATGAAGTATGTAGCATTTTTTCTAGGATGAGTTTGCCAACTTAATTGTCCCATCTCATATATCACCTGTAGTCTTTGATACTAGACTTTGCATCACTTATAACAGTGCAGTGATACCATTTTTAGGGGAACTGAGATGTCACGGGAAGAGTAACTGTGTAAAATATAGGGAGGATGGGCCACTTAACTTGTTGCAATTTGAAGTCAATAAATATTTTGAGCACCTATTACATGTATGTGTCAGATACGAAGCTCAATACTAGCATATGAAAAGGAATATGATACTATATCTACACTGAAATACTACATGCCTAGCCAGGGAGATAAGCAAATAAACTAATGAGTAGGAAACAATATGGTACTCATTATAGGAAAGATGTAAACGCAACACTTGGGGGATGCAGTGTGGGAAAGGCCTATCTTGAAAGTAGGTAGGCTTCCAGCTTAGGTATCAAAGATAATTAAAGAAAGAAGGTAACTCTTGAACTGGGCCTTGAAAGACAAGGTAGAAAAGTGTATGCCAGGCAATCATTTTGCTTCTTTTGCCTCAGTTTCTTCCACCTTTAAAATGAAGACTCAACCCAAACTATTCTCTAGCATCTGTATTGTTCAAGGCAGACTGACCACCTGCCATGTCGCCTAAAGCTTCAATCACTAGTGTTGCTGATACAATCCTGAACTCCTGGTCAGAGCCAGCATGCAAGAGGGTTGTAAGATTGCTGAAATAGTTCCACTACACTGCAAAATTGGATTTAACCAATCACTTGTATAAAGAATATGTATCCAAACTTGAAAATAAGGCCAAAAGATGACTGCAAACTCTTCCAATGTTACATCGAAATATTGCTCAACTTGCTCAGTAGGGGTTGATTCTGAAAAAGAACATACCTCTGTTGACATTTCTACAGAGGGTGCCCAAACAATGTATACACATTTTAGAATGGAAAAACTGTATTTAAATTGTGATATTCAATTTATATCAATAACATTTATGTTGAATATTGTATCTTATATCTCTTATAATTGCAAAAGTCAAAACATGACTTGAGTACTATAATTTTAATACAGTTTTTTCCTTTCTTAAAATGTGTATACATTTTTGGGCACCCTTTATATTTACTATTGATTAGAGTCCAGACACTGTGAAGTTATAGGTTAACTTGTAGATTTCTTTCTGGTAGAAATACAAATTACTGCCATTCAGTAGAAAAGATGCCCCCCAACACGACATGTTGTATGGCCATCCAGGATATCCAGATCTACCTCTAACTTTCAAACACCTCTGTGCACACACCCATGCCCATTTCACTGTACCCACACTAATGATCTGTGTAAACCCCAGTTTCTTAAATGTTGTTTGTGATTGTATTTTTTACTATTTTCCTTAGCAGTGAATTAATATATTTCAACACTTGTTCATTCTATATTTGAATGAATCATGTTTTTAAATTTTTGAAAATTATCCTTTGACTGGGTAGAAAAAGAATGTCTTTATCCTGTAACTAGGAATCAACTGAACAAGTTTTTTTCTTTCTGGTATTTACTGGAGTTTGCTGCTTTGGGGGACTTGTTTTAGCTTCCTGAACCAGGAGAGTTGTTAGAGTTTGTCCTGATGACACCTGCCACCTGACTGCGATCAAAGTAAAGTGATTGACAGACTGAGCATATTCTTACACACACATATGTGCACACAGGTATGTGCGTTCATGTGCACAGGCTGATTGGGTCTTTCTCAGATGTGCCTGAATGAGTCATTCACCCACTTTGCAATTTCCTATAATCATTACTATATCTTACAAAAAATAAAAGTAGAGTTCTGACACTCCTTTATTCCTAAGATAATCCTCACACTTCAAGACTATAAAATTTTGATATATAACCTTCAGGCTGCTTTCATTTGGCAGTTAGCAATAGCAACATTAGCAATATGATGTTGTGTATTTTGTAAAAGCATTTTCATTTATATTATCTTATTTATTCCTTAAAACATTTCAATGCAAGAAGCATTGTGGTTCTAATTTTACAAAAGAGGAAAATGAAGTTCAGGTAGAACCTTTGCTGAAGAACACTTAGTTAAAAAGCAAAATATATATACATAAAAACAAAAATTCAAAAAATATCTAACTCAAGAACTAATCACCAAACTGTCCCAAAGATTTAGCTAAACAAAGAAGAGTTTGTTGTTATTTTCATTCTGATGATTTAAACTTTAAGGTTTCATTGGTGAATATTGTTTATGAACCATTGGATAGTTTTTTCCCCATGTATTATAGCCTAGAAATTCCATATGAATTTACTGAAATTATCCTTGCCTTTATGACTTGTTTTATTCTGTCCATATGCCTATGCTTAATCCCTGGGAACTTGGAGGAGTGATGTGTTAATTAAGTCATTGATCATTTTTCAGATATGAGAAGCTGAAAGACTCACCAATGAATCATTACCACAAACACTATACTCTGGTAACACCCACATAAACATGCTGTTGGGTGGAAATGGTTGGGGTCCAAATCACTGACACTTTTCAGTCATCCAGGAGGAGGTGAAGTTATTAAGAGTGGAGCACATTGGTGAAACAATGCTTTTATTATTCCCACTATAAAAGAATTTTTTTTAAAAAAAATCACTTATCCCCTTTCTGCCTAGGCTCCAGTGATACAGTCTATGAAAAGAGATGATGAACTCAATGTCACAGCTTTGTGGGGTTTTAGCATAAGTTAGAAAACAATGAATGAACAAAAAAATTGAAGGAATACAAAGAAAGACTGGAAGAGAAACTGTGGACAAAATGAAGTTAAAGTAAAATCAACTAACAGTCTTAGGTCTTAGACTAAAAATTCTTTGAAAATAACAGATGGGAGAGAAGAAGTTTGCTTCCTGCTCTGATAGAGTATTTTTAAAAAGCTTTGCAAACCAGGTAGAAAATCAGAGGTTATTAATTAATTCCCCAGATATGTATTGAGCATTGAGCTCTTGAACATGTCAGGATTTATATTAGAAAAGAACAGAAAAGCTGATAGACCATTGAAAATAGTCTATATATTTTTGAATATATATATTTGAACACATTTTGAATTTGCATATATATCTGGAAAGTATCCAGCAATGTAATATGAAAAATAGTATTAACAATCATTACTGTCCGGACAGAAAATATTATATATGTATACACACACACATATGTCAAAGGCAGGTAGCTAATGGGTAGATGTTGGCTGGTTCCTGACTTCATGGCTGTTTAAGTCTAGTAGGAGAAATAGATATGAATTAAGTCATGATAGAAATACAAAATCACAATTAAAGGGCAAGTGGGTGAGACCCTGTAACAGGATAAGGGGATGACTTGCTCTAGAGGTCAAGGGGTGGCAATGAGGATGTAGCGATTGACCTGGAACCTAGAGGGTAGATGGAATCATAGGAAAGATGAGGAAAGAGGTTACAGGTAGAGACAGAAGCACATACAAAGGACAAGGCAGGGCCTGAAATAAGAGTTGTGTGGCCAGAGATTGGGGAGGATGAAGCAGTGTGGGTGAGATGAAGTCAGAGCTGTGGGTAGGCCCACCATTGTTAAAAAGGAATTGTTTAAACCAAAAATGATAGGGAGCTACTGATGTGTTTTAAATGTAGGAGGGGAACATCCTCTGATTAAGATGTTGACTCGTGGGCTTGGGATCCTGTAGCTCAGCGGCTAGGGTGCCAGCCACATACACAGGAGGTGGGTTCAAATCCAACCGGGCCCTGCCAAACAACAATGAGAACTAGAACCAAAAAATAGCCAGGCGTTGTGGGAGGCTCCTGTAGTGCCAGCTACTTGGGAGGCTGAGGCAAGAGAATCGCTTAAGCCCAAGAGTTTGAGGTTATTATGAACTGCAATGCCACGGCACTCTACCCAGGGTGACATAGTGAGACTCCATCTCCAAAAAAAAAAAAAAAAAGTTGACTTGTATGATCATCCTGACTGCAGAACCAGGATCAGACTGAAGGTGACAATGCCATTAGCTACTATAGAGGTCCACAAAAGAGATATTGGTGGCATGGACTAGAACGGTGGTGGCTATGAAGTAAAGAAATGTATTTGTGTAATATTTACAGGGCGGAAGTAGTAAATCATTATTGAGTACTGGAGATGAACTTTAGCGAGGTATCACAGATAACTCCATTTTTTGTCTTGCTCTACCACATGCATATGGGTTCTATTTACCAAGAAAAGAAACAGTGAAATGGAAAATGGGAGATGGTGGTAGTGACTATTTGTTCACTTACAGTCATCTTGTGTTAGGCATTTAAGCTGAGAGAAAATTATTGGTAGATTCAAAAGCAAGTCCTCTGGGCTACACTGAAATGATTACTATAAGTCAGCTCTTGGTACTCCCAATGGCCAGGAGTTGGATCACTCCTTAACATCGTCTGCCTCCAGTTTCTCACTTCTCCTTCTTGAAATTGCCTTAGAAATTATGTAGGCTCAGCATCTATGGCTCAAGTGGCTAAGGCGCCAGCCACATATACCTAGGGTGGCAGGTTTGAATCCAGCCCAGGCCACCAAACAACAATGATGGCTGCAACCAAAAAATAGCCGGGCGTTGTGGCAGGTGCCTGTGGTCCCAGCTACTTGGGAGGTGGAGGCAAGAGACTTGCTTGAGCCCAG
>CAUYQV010119964.1:0-13405 GCA_963574575.1 Galagoides demidoff | reverse complement strand
TAAGGCACCAGCCACATACACCTAAAGCGGTGGGTTTGAATCCAGCCCAGGCCCACCAAACAATGACGGCTGCAACCAAAAAATAGCCAAGCGTTGTGGCAGGCGCCTGTGGTCCCAGCTACTTGGGAGGCTGAGGCAGGAGACTCACTTGAGTCCAGGAGTTGGAGGTTGCTGTGAGCTGTGATGCCATGGCACTCTACCCAGGGGGACAGCTTGAGGCTCTGTCTCAAAAAAAAAAAAGTCTCCAAAAGAGGCAGGGCATGGTGGCTTATGCCTGTAATGTTAGCATTCTGGGAGGATTAGGTGGATTAGGTGGATTAGGTGGATTGCTCGACCTCAGGAGTTTGAGACCAGCCTAAGAGTGAAATCCATCTCTACTAAAAAAAAAAAAAAAAAAAAAAAAAAGTATATATATATATATATATATATATGATAAAAATGATATTTATCTTGATGCCTGGGTTTTGGGCACCCTCTTAAAATTTGTACCTGGGCCAAGGGCCTCACTCACCTCTACCTAGTCCCGTCCCGCAAAACTTGTGCCTTGTGGGCTGTGTGACTTGGATAAGTTGCTTAACCTCCCAGGACCTGGATTTCCTCCTCTAAAATGCGGACAATCCCTGTACCTGTTCACAGTTGTTAGCAGAGTACAATGAAGTAAAGACGCACATTACATAGAAGACTTGCAACAAGTTTTTCCTACAGGGAAGTCTGGTGTGGGGCTTGGGATGGGGCTGGAGGGTCCCCAAATGGACATGACCTAGCTCTGCCCTTGAGAAGAGCTGGCCCAGCTGCCTAGAACTCTCTACTGCTTCCATTTTCAAATGAAACATGTTTTTTCTTTTCCTCCCTTCAGTGGGGGGCTCACTGCTGCTTACCCCACAGCCTCCCTGGCTCCCAGCACCTTCCATCCCAGCTGCCCAGGGGACCTCACCTTCACCTCCCCCACCTCTCCTCTGCCCACTTCCACTGAAGGCCATGGCTCCCCGTCCCTCTACGCTGCCATGAGGCCTGCACTTTGCAGGGCTGAAGTCCAAAGTTCAGTCCTTTGCTAAGCACACGGATAAATATGAACCTTGGAGAATTTCCCCAGCTCCAATGTAAACAGAGCAGGCAGGGGCCCTGATTCACTGGCCGCTGGGGCCAGGATTGGGGGTTGGGGGTGCCCTCAGGGCTTGGCTAGTGGGGTTTGGGGGGGCAGTGGTTGTAAGGAGCCTGGTTTGTGTCTGCCACTGGCCGGCAAGTAACAGCCCACGAGGTGGGGGAGGTGGCCGGTGTGGTGGACCTGCCGCGTGGCCCTGCGGTGGTAGAGCCATGGTTGCTAAACTGAGCCAGCTGCAGACGGAGCTCCTGGCCGCCCTACTTGAATCAGGCCTGAGCAAAGAGGCATTGATCCAGGCGCTGGGTGAGCCGGGACCCTACTTGCTGGCTGGAGATGGCCCCCTGGACAAGGGGGAGTCCTGCGTCAGTGGCCGAGGGGAGTTGGCTGAGCTGCCCAACGGGCTGGGGGAGACTCGGGGCTCCGAGGACGAGACGGACGACGATGGGGAAGAGTTCACACCACCCATCCTCAAAGAGCTGGAGAACCTCAGCCCCGAGGAGGCAGCCCACCAGAAAGCCGTGGTGGAGACCCTTCTGCAGTAAGGACCCCCTCCCCATCCCCAGCTCCCAGGAAGGAGCCCAGAGGGGTCCACCCTCACCTTCTCTTCTGAGTCCAGAGTCCCCATGGTCTGTGTGGCCTTTAGTGTAGCTGCTGGGAAGGGGGACAGGGACGATGAGCGCCTGGAGGAGAGGAGTCCTTGCTTGGAGGTTGGAACTCCTAGTCCTGACCTGCCCCACTGCAGAGTCCCTAGTCCTTGAGCCTCGGCCTTCAGCCCAGCCTTTGGGAAGCTAGACATACCCCAGGGAAGCTCAGACATGGGAGAAAGGCAGGAGAACCCACAATTGGAAGTTCTGGAGAACCGGGGGGTGTTGAAAAGTTTTAGCCACCACAATCATTTGTACCCCCTCAAATACTAACTTGTACACTAAGTCCTCCAGGTGTAGGCTCAGGAGCCAGAAAGCAGAAGAGCTGAGGCTGGGTTTTTGGGGACTTCCCTGGCCGCCTGAGGACTCATGCACTCAGTTGGGGAAGCCCAGGTCTTTCTTACCTGAGACAGGAGGAGTCTTGGGGTGGGAGTTGCTCCCCTTTTCTGCATAGCCACAGGCACCCCACATTGCCAGCAGGTACCATTCATTAGAGGCCTCCCTGTCCCATACCCCCCTCTGCCAGCAGGCTCCCCATCTCCTGGATAACTGGGTGGGTCTGGAGCTCGATGCCTCCCCTCTCCTCAGTAGAGGTGACCTAGTTACTAATTACCCATGTGCTTTATTATTTCTCTTTTGTTTTATAAATTTATAAATGGCAAAAGGCTCTGATAAGGCCTGTGATCATTAACTTGTAGGGATGGTGGCCTGGAGAGGCCTGGGCCAACCCCCCTCCCACCCAGTGGGGGATGGGGGTGCCGGGGTGGGGGAAGGGCAGCAGGGACCACTCCACCCAAAGGCTCCATGACCTCCAGGCTAACCTCTGCCTGCTTAATAGGGGAGTGGGAGTGGGAGTGGGGGAGGGTGGGGGGGTAGGAGGGTTTACTGCCCTACAAGCAATCGGCTGAGATTTCACCTGCGCAATTTCTTTTAATGTTAAGATGAACCCTAGGAAGAAGCTGTTGATAATTTTAATTCACAGATGGGGAAACAGAGTCTTGCAATGGGGAAGCGGCTTGACTAAGGTTATGCCCAGCTGTTCAGTCCTCTCAATGCCTACGACTGGGGGCCAGGGACCAGCTGGCCCGGGGGAGGGTGTGAGGGGGGTGGCTGAGGGAGAGCCCAGAAGACGCTCTGCAGGGGACCATCTCTTTTCTGTCCAAGGTCCTGATCCCAGCATGGGGTGGGGGGAGGGCTTGTGGCTCCCTGCCTTCCCAGAGGCCTCAGGAAGCCTCCCGAGGACCTGTTATGGGGGCAGGGGAGCAGTCAGGGCCCCCTGACTTGGCAGGAACAGTAGGGCAAAGGGCTGCTGAGCCATAGGGGAGGGGCAATGAGTAGGGCCTCCTAGACCCAAGGTGAGGGCAGCCTGGACAGGGTGGGGCTGGACCTGACCTGCTCCAGGCCCCAGATGGGACTGGGGGCTCTAGCGCAAGGGTGGGGACAGGGGATGCCCAGGGCCTTTCTTACCTGGCAGGGTGGGGGTCTCTTGGTTGGCAGCCCCTTTGGTGGGATGATGGGGTTGGGGGAGGCTTGATCCACAGCCTTGGAGGGGGAAGCAGAGACCAAAGTGCTTCCTGGGGACCAGAAGAGACCCAGAGGGTAAAGGACAGAGAGGAGACAGGGAGGAGGAGAGAAGATGAAGAGAGAAGCAGGAGAGCAAAGGAGCCAGGAAGGCAGAGGGGCTCAGATCCAGCTGGGAGAAGGGGCCAGACAGAGAGTGAGGCTCCCCAAGCTGAGAGGAGGCTGGAGTGCTTCCCTCCCGCCTGGATCAGGTTTTCTTTAATGCTAACAGCATGCTATTTACTTTCCATTTAAATTTGAGATGTTGCTATAAATTATCAACCAGCTCCTTGTTCCTGCAGAGTTTATAACTAACTACCTGGGTTACTTATTGTTCAGGGAACAAAAGGGATCTGAAAACGCCCCAAGGAAAAAAATTGGGGCCTCTAGCCTCAGGATAGGGGTCAAGCGGCCGAGGGAGGGGGTGGGGGACCACCTCTACCCATGGATGCCATGGCTGGGGGGCATTGAGGCTGGAGGTACAGAGGCAGGACTTCAGTGGCAGCTATTTCTTGGGAGAGGACAGCATCTGGGAAGAGGCTGGGGTGGGTCCTGGATTCGGAACCCCCCTAATGTATCTCATATTTGTAGTCACAGTAGGACCCTGAGCCCTTGCCTCAGATTTCTACCCTTAGTTTACCATGTGACCTTGAGCAAATTTCTTCCTCTCCTTTTGCCTCAGTTTCCCCACCTGGACATGGAATAAAGTCTGTTCCTCCTTTCTCTACCCCATTACCTTCCCTGACTTCACACTGACTTTGCTGTCTCTGAGCACACCAAACTGATTCCTACCTCAGGGCCTTTGCCCTTGCCACAAAGGCCTCTTTCCAGATCTTGCCTCCCATGGCCAATTCCTTCTCCTTCAGTTCCCTGATGGCCTTATCCAAAGGTGGGCCCCACCCTTAGTCATTCTCCCTGCCACTTTCCTTTCTTTCTCCTGTCCCTTATTACTACTTTTGATGACCTTATTCATCTGTTTGTTTTCTATCTCCTGCCATAAAACTAGAAGCTCCTCAAGGGCAAGGCCTGGGTTGCCTTACTCACTACTTGCACCCCCCCATATCTAGCCCCCTGACTGACATTCAGCAGGAATGAATGAGCAACTAGGATTCTCTGAGGCCCTGAGGATACCTGCTGCCCCTTGGCCGGGGCTGAGGGAAGAACCGCGACCCAGGGGTCCTTGTTGGGTGTCCTGCCAGGTCCTTCCAGCTCATATCCCAGCCTTGAAGCTCTCTGATCTTTCCCATCAGGGAACACTGGGGCATTGAGACCCAGGAGGACAGTAGACAAGGCAGGAAAAAGGATCTGTCACCCCTAACCAAAGCCAGCCTGCCTGTATCTGAATCCAAGCTCTGCCTCTTATTTGCTCAGGCAGGTGATTTTGTTTTTTGGAGCCTCAGTTTTGTCTGCAAGGCAGAGACAATAACACTTACCTATGTGTGATACTTGTAGCATGCACACATAGTAAGCACAATAAATATAGCAGTTAGTAGTGGTCCCATTTTACAGATGAGCAAGTTAAGGCTCAGAGAGGTAGTGACTTACAGAAGGTAACTCTTTCAAAGTTATATAGTAAGATCAGGAATTGGACCTGAGTCCTTCTACCCCACATTTAGCACAGCAACCTTTGTTTACTTCTTGCTTTTCCCTCCCTGGTCATTCTTGCTCTTCAACTTGCCCACTAGCTCACTTCCATGCAGTGCTTCACAGTTCAGGATGGGCTTATAAATGCACAAAATTCATTCTTTCCTCCTGACAATCTTTGAACTATGAAATATCATTAGCTCTATTTCACAGATGAGGGAACTGAGGCACACAGAGGTTAAGAAGCTATCCAAGGGCATTTGGCTAGGGCATGGCATAGCTAGGATTCAAACTCAGATCTAAAGCCCCCACACTGAGGAGTCAGCTGCCCCTCCAGATGGGTGGCACTTCTGGCTGGCCACGGCTCCATCACCTGGGATGCCCTGACCCATGGGCACAAGAGAGCAAAAGGCCCAGTGCCTTGGGAGTCTGATTACTCCCAGAATGGGTAGGACGGGGGGAGATGTGTGGGCAGATTTTCACCTCTCCTGGGCTCTGATGTGATGTGGGTCCAGGGGTCCTCATGACAGCATCATTAAACAGATGATGACAATATTGGTGCACTTACTAATTACTTTGTGACAGGCCCCACTCTGTGTATTTCCCCTATTTGAAGTTCATTTAACATCCCCAATAGCAGTGTGAGGTAGGCATGCATCTACCCCATGTTACAGGGCAGATGCGCATCACGAAAGATGACATGGCGCTAGATCACAGGGGTGGGATTTGAACCCAGTTTGGTTTGATTCTGAAACCCATTAGAATCAAAGCAGGGAATGCCCGGAGATGTGGCCTCTAAGTTGGGAGAGTTAGGCAAGCTGTCCTGGAAAAGGGTCAGGTCCTTAGAAACTGAGTGTGTGGAAGGGACACACAGATAAAGATGAGGAGAGTGAGAGAGTCAGAGATCCAGTCAGTTCTAGGAAAAAGTGGCACAAGCTTACCTAATAGGCAAGGGTATGTGTCAAAACTATTAAGAGTACAGTATAAATGTCTTAACACAACAAATAAGTAAGTGAGGAGAAGGTTATGTTAACCAGTTTGACTTAAGGATTCCAAATCAGCACATTGTACCCCTTAAATGCATTAATGAACGCAGTTAGGATTTAATTTTAAAAATAATAAAAAAAGAAAAAAGTGGCACAGGCAACTTCTCTCACAAAGGGGAAATACAGGCCCTCTCAGCAATTTGTGTCCTGACTAGCATTTTAAATTCACTTGTGAATTTGTTGTCCAACTTTACCAGTAATTGTTCACATGAGCTGGTTTTAACCCGTTTGCTTTCCTTTTTCACATGAAATATCTGTCTGGTATTTCTGTGCGTTGTGCATGCATTTGTGAAGGGTGGCTGGCCTGTATTGTCAAGTTCAGTTTAAATGTGACCTGATGTAGAAAAACCCGGGATCGGGGTGGTGGGAGGAGAGGAAGAAAGAGACAGGGAATCAGATGGATAGAGGCAGATAGCTGGAGCCCAGGAGAGGCAAGGGAGGGAGACATGCCTGGGAGTGTGATGACTGCAGGAGGGGGAGGGGAGGACATCAGGCAGCCCAGGTCTGCGATCAGATAAACATGTTTGCCACGAAGCACAAGGCTGGACTTTGTACTGCCCTTCCCTCTGAGCCCTGACTTGCATCCAGGGAAGGAAGGGAGGCAGGGAAGAGTGGATCCAAGGAGTCTCTGAAAGCAGAGAGAGAGAAGCTGGGGGAGAGGTCTCAGGGAGTCCCTGCAAGATGAAATATTCTCTCTTTTTGCTTTTTTTTGAGAAAGAATCTTACTCTGTCACTCACCTGGGTAGAGTGCTGTGGTGTCATCATAGCTCATAGCAACCTCAAACTCTGGGGCTCAAGCGATCTTCCGGCTTCAGCTTCTTGAGTAGATGGGACTACAAGGTGCCTGCCACAATGCCCAGCTAGTTTTTGTTGTGGTTGTTGTTTTTCTACTTTTAGTAGAGGTGGGGTCTTCCTGCCTGGGCCTCCCAGAGTGCTAGGATTATAGGGGTGAGCCACCTATCCCTGCCAACATGAAATATTCTTGAGTCCCAGCTAGGTCACTTCTGACAAGCAACTTCACCTTCTAAGTCTCAGTTGTCCCATCTGTGAAATGGGCATACATGTAGTAACTACTTGCTGGGGTTACTATAAGATTTGAACAGCCAGCACTTCTAGTGAATGTTTGAGAAATAGCAACTCTCTTGAGTAGTGCCTGTGGCTCAAAGGAGTAGGGCACCGGCCCCATATGCTGGAGGTGGTGGGTTCAAACCCAGCCCCAGCCAAAAACAAACAAACAAACAAAAAAAACCCCAGAGAAATAGTGACTCTCAGAATTTTTACTCAAATGGAACTTTGCTGTCTCCACTGCTGGTTTATTTTATTTTATTTTATTTTATTTTATTTTATTTTATTTTTTGAGACAGAGTCTCACTCTGTTGCCCAGGCTAGAATGCATGGCCTCAGCCTAGCTCACAGCAACCTTAAACTCCTAGGCTCAGGCTATGCTCCTGCCTGAGCTTCCTGAGCAGCTGGGACTATAGGCACCTGCCTCAATGTCTGGCTAGTTTTTCTATTTTTAGTAGAGATGGGGTCTCGCTCTTGCTCAGGACGGTCTTGAACTTCTTAGCTCAAGGGATCCACCTGCCTTGGTCTCCCAAAGTGCTATGATTACAGGTGTGAGTCAGCATGCTGGGCCACTGACAGTTTCAGTTTATCTGTCCCTACCTTCTTTTCACCCCTATCTGGCAACTGCTGATAAAAGGGGAGGAAGTCCAAGGGCCAAGGCTGAAGAAGGGCTCTGTGCCCTCACGTCTGAGAAGGGCATTGCTGAGGGCAAAGCATGGGCTGGTTCTTTGAGGCAGGAGAGAGTAGCTGGGAGGGAAGGCAGGGTAGGTGGGCTTCTTAGTGCAGGGGCCTTATATGAGTTGTTTACAATCCAATTTTAAATATTTATACATGTATGTAGCATATTATATGTTACATACTTTAAAAAGTACACAATAACAACAGAGAAAACTGCCCCTCACGCTTACCCCCAGCAGCTGGGTGTCATCAGTTCCTCATGTGTTATTTCAGGCATGCAGAAGTATGTAGAAAGCCCTTTTTTTTTTTGAGACAGAGTCTCACTATGTCACCCTCAGTACAGTACCATGGCATCACAGCCACCCTCAGTACAGTACCATGGCATCACAGCTCATGGCAACCTCAAACTCTTGGGCTTAAGTGATTCTCTTGCCTCGGCCTCCCAAGTAGCTGGGACTACAGGCACCCACCACAATGTCTGGCTATTTTTTGTTGTTGTTGTTGTTGCAGTTGTCGTTGTTTTTAGCTAGGCTGGGCCGGGTTCGACCCACTACCCTCAGTGTATGTGGCTGGCGCCGTAACCACTGTGCTATGGGCGCCGAGTCTGTAGAAAGCCTCTTTTACCTTGCTTCGAATTTTATACAAATAATAGCACAACACACATAGCAGATAAACTCTGATCCATCTGGGCATGCACAGGGCCTCCCCAGTGGGTTTTTAGAGGTACAATGAACAGATGAATCACAATTTAATTCATCAGTGTCCTCTGGCTGGGCTCCTTGGTTTGTCTCCAGTCTTTTGCTAGGGCAAGCTATGTGGTAACTAACACATTGCCTTTTATATGTGGCATTTGTCACCCCTGCTGATATTAGAAGACTCTAATTCTAGAAGCAAATTTTTTTTTTTTTTTTTTTTTTAGACAGAGTCTCACATTGTCACCCTTGGTAAAGTGCCCTGGTCTCATAGTTCACAGCAACCTCAAACTCTTGGGCTTAAGCAATCCTCTTGCCTCAGCCTCCCGAGTAGCTGGGACTACCGGTGCCCACCACAACACCCAGCTAGTTTTTCTATTTTTAGTAGAAAATAGACACTGTCTCACTCTTGCTCAGACTGGTCTCGAACTCCTGAGCTCAAGCAATTCACCTGCACTGGCCTCCCAGAGTACTAGGATTATAGGAGTGAGCCATTGGGCCTGGCCTCTAGAAGCAAATTGTTGAGTGAAACGGAGAAAGAGCACAGGCTTTGGCGTCACACAGACCTGGGTTCAAATCCCAGTCTGCCTGTTCAGTGCTATTGTATTGAGCTGTGTTTATCTGACACATAACTGTAATATGAGCTCAGGAGAGTGAGAAAGAGAGGTGGGTTCAGACAGACCAGGAGAGAATTTATGTGGTATTGGCAGCCTAAGCCCTTCTAATGCCTCCAAGGAGACCCACAGCAGGTAGAGGATGGGGACATGATGGACAGGTGGCATCAGTTCTCTTGAGTCTGTTTAGTGGGAGGAGCTCAGCCCACATAGTGGGGTGCTGGTGCTTGAACATACACATTTTTGGTACAATGAGGCCTCTAAATGCCAGGTCCATCACCTGGGACTTCTGAAAAATGAGCTGCCTGCGCTGGTGCTGTGGGGAAACTGGCCTGGCCATAGACAAGCGTGTAGGGCAGAAATCATACAAGGTCAAAATGCCTCCTGAAAAATTTGCCAGGGCTGATTTAGAACTGAATCCCTTCATGTAGGATGGGATTCTGCTGGGCTGGCTGTGAGGTCTTGGGCAAGAGGAGCAAGAGATGCAAATTCTTTGAGCCTCAGTGGCCCTGGCTGTAAAATAGGAGAATCCATATTTCTCTCCCTGTTTTCAGATTCCATGTTTTTCTTTCATCTATCCATTTACGTACCCACCATCATTTCCATCCACCCTACCATCCATCCGTCCATTATTCACTCATTTATTCATCAATGGTATACTCTACATTAGGCCCATTTTGGGTGCCGAGAACCTCACAACTCCTGCCCTCAAGGTGTTTACAGTCTCTCACAGTGGATAACATAGCCATATATAACATTTCCAGGTGGCATTAGGGGAGGAACTTTAAAGGAGGCATAAGGGGAAGGGCGCTCCTTATCAGGCTCTGGTGGGAATCTGCTCATGCCTACCTCTGCGTCTATGTTTCTAAACCTTTATCTGTTCCCAGGTCTGTGTATCTATCAGCCTATGTCCACATGTCTCTCATGTGTTTTTGGGCTCCATAGGCCCCTGGGCTCCATAACTGCTTTAAGCCACAGTCTCCACCCCCAGGGCTGACAGGTGTGCTAGCACCCAGGACACCATCTGCATCTACAGGGGGCATGCCCTGCTGAGCAGATGCTGTCTTTATCTTTACCCTCCTCCCAGGGAGGACCCATGGCGTGTGGCGAAAATGGTCAAGTCCTACCTGCAGCAGCACAACATCCCACAGCGGGAGGTGGTGGACACCACCGGCCTCAACCAGTCCCACCTGTCCCAGCACCTCAACAAGGGCACGCCCATGAAGACGCAGAAGCGAGCCGCCCTGTACACCTGGTATGTCCGCAAGCAGCGAGAGGTGGCCCAGCGTAAGTAACAACCTTATTCCCTGTCTTCCCTGGCAGGGTCTAGGACTCTCCCCAACTCCTAGGTGGGGGCTGGAAGCTTCACTAGCCCCATTACACAGACAGGGAGACTGAGAGGAAGTCATGGGGTTCCACCCTCATTTATTACCTATTCTGTACTAGGCAGTTTGAGGGAGGAGAGTAGGACTGGTTTAGGGGAACCAAAGATGGATGAAGCTCTAGGTTCCTGACTTCCAAGAGCTCACTGTTAAGTAGGAAAGCAGGAGAAAAGATCACTGTGATCCAGTAAGACACCTATTATAATATAGCAACAGCAATAGCAGCACTACAATAGCTAGTCATCATCAAGCATTGGCTGTGTGCCAGCCTCAGTGCAGAGTATTACACAAAGTACTTCAGAGCGCTGAGCTGACTGCAGAGAAGGGAGTAATCTATTCTTCTTCCAGGAGGCAGAGGCATCAGGAAGGTGTGTGCTAGAAGTATGATCTTTAGACTAGGTTTTAAAGTGTGAGTTGACTTTTGACTCATGGAGATGCAGGGAAGGGTGTTTCAGCAGAAGGAACAGCATAAGTAAAGCCTCAAAGGTGAGGTGCATGCCCAGGGACTCTTCCACTGCAAAGTCAGGAAGACCTGGGTGCTCCATCACTCAGGCAACGATGTGTTTATTTATGCAGGGTTCATACTCTACCAAATCCCAGGTGCACTGTAACAATTTTGAGCTTCTATCTATGTGTATAATTTTTTTTTTTACTCAAAAATTAATCATCCAGGGTGGCGCCTGTGGCTCAAAGGAGTGGGGTGCTGGCCCAATATAACGGAGGTGGTGGGTTCAAACCTGGTCCTGGCTAAAAACTGCAAAAAAAAAAAAATTATCCAGATATTTAAGAAAGGCCATACACACTTGGTTTAAAAAGTAAGAAAAAGGGTGGCACTGTGGTTCAGTCGGTGGGGCGCCAGCCCCATATACTGAGGGTGGCGGGTTCAAACCCAGCCTCGGCCAAACTGCAACAACGACAACAAAATAGCTGGGCATTGTGGCGGGCGCCTGTAGTCTCAGCTACTTGGGAGGCTGAGGCAAGAGAATTGCCTAAGCCCAGAAGTTGGAGGTTGCTGTGAGCTATGACCCTATGGCACTCTACTGAGGGTGGTAAAGTGAGATTCTGTCTCTACAAAAAAAAAAAGTAAGAAAAAAAGAATTTACAATAAAAATTAGGTTTCCTTTCTTTAAAATAGTCACTAGCATTCCCAGTCTCCTGTGTATCTTTATAGAGATTTTTTACGCATATGCCAGCTATGGATATGTTGTTTTCCTGCTTTTTTCTGGTTAATGGGAGCATTCTACATATACTATTTGGGACCTTGCTTTTTTTTCTCTTAGTGATAAAGGTTGTACATATTTTCACATTAGCACTGAGAAGTTAGTTTGATATCTTTCTTTTAAAAAGATATCCCATTATTTTTTATTTTTTATTTTTGCCAGGGCCAGGTTTGAACCCACCACCTCTGGTATATGGGGCCAGTGCCCTACTCCTTTGAGCCACAGGCACCACCAAAAGATATCCCATTATTTGTTTAACAAGCTACCTACTTAAGGAGTTTAGGGTTTTCCCAATCTACTAATACAACCAACTGCTGCAAAGAACATCCACATTTACATAAGTTCATGCTCACATATGTGTCTATGGGATAAATTCCTAGAAGTGGAATTCTGGGTCAGAGAGTAGATACTTTAAAATCTTTGCCAGATACTTCCATAGTTCCTTTCAAGAAGGTTGTACCAATTTACACTTCCACTAACAGTAAAAATCACTATTGAAGAAAAAAATAATGTATATAATAGATACCTCTTACGTTATTCTAAGCCTAGCTCTCATTAATTATTGGGGTGCCCACTTTCTATTGAACTGTAATATAAACTGGGAAAGCCAGTACAAAACAGTAGGGTTTTTTTTTTTTTTTGAGACAGAGTCTTACTTTATTGCCCTCGGTAGAGTGCCATGGCATCACACAGCTTACAGCAACCTCCAGCTCTTGGGCTTAGCTAATTCTCTTTCTTGCCTCAGCCTCCCAAGTAGCTGTAACTACAGGCACCCGCCACAACACCCGGCTATATTTTTTCATTGTTGCAGTTTGGCTGGGGTAGGGTTCGAACCCGCCATTCTCGGTATATGGGGCCGGTGCCTACCCACTGAGCCACAGGCACTGCCCTAAATTTTAATTTTTTATCTTTTTTCCCCCCCTTTTTTTGAGACAGTCTCACTCTGCCACCCTGGCTAAAATGCCCTGGCATCATAGCTCACAGCAACTTCAAACTCTTGGGCTTAAGCAATCTCTTGCCTTAACTTCCCAAATAGCTGGGCCTACAGGCACCTACCACAATTCTGGCTAATTCTTTTTACATCTTTAGTAGAGATGGGGTATCACTCTTGTTCAGGCTGGTGTCAAACTCTAAAGCACAGATGATCACCTGTGTCGGTCCCCCAGAGGGGTAGGATTACAGGTGTGAGCCACTGTGCCTGTCCAAGAAATTTGTATTTTTATTTACTTATACCACTCATGAATCTTTTTTTTTTTTTTGAGACAGAGCCTCAAGCAATCCCCCTGGGTAGAGTGCCATGGCATCACAGCTCATAGCAACCTCCAACTTTTGGGCTCAAGCCAGTCTCCTGCCTCTGCCTCCCAAGTAGCTGGGACCACAGGCGCCTGCCACAGCACCTGGCCATTTTTTAGTTGCAGCCATCGTTGTTGTTTGGCGGGCCCAGGCTGGGGATTCAAACCCGCCACCTTAGGTGTACGTGGCTGGCACCTTAGCCAATTGAGCCACAGGTGCCGAGCCACCACTCATGAATCTTAAAGTAGCTTTTCCCAATGATTTATAACCTTATGAGTGAAATTATTTACTATGAATTCTTATTCCTTTTTTCATGGTTACTGGCCCCACACCAAATATAATAGTTACATATATATGAATTAATGTAATAAAAGTGGATGTTAGTGTTTACATATTGAGTATAAATGTGTATTACATGTTTGAGTGCATATAATCAGTATATGCAGTATACGTGTATAATCAAAAACATATCTGACATTCAGAGAAATCTTATTTTATAAATAAATCTAACTGTATTTTATTTTA
>CAUYQV010119963.1:0-11789 GCA_963574575.1 Galagoides demidoff | reverse complement strand
AGGCTACCCCACAACGCCTGGCTATTTTTTGTTGTAGTTTGGCCAGGGCGGGGTTTGAACCCGCCACTCTCAGTATATGGGGCTGGCACCCTACTCACTGAGCCACGGTTGCCACCCAAGTCACAGTTTTTTTTTTTTTTTTGAGACAGAACCTCAAGCTATTCCCCTGGGTAGAGTGCCATGGCACCACAGCTCATAGCAACCTCCAACTCCTAGACTCAAGTGAGTCGCCTGCCTCCACCTCCCAAGTAGCTGGGACCACAGGCGCCCGCCACAACGCCGGCCATTTTTTTGGTTGCAGCCATCATTGTTGTTTGGCGAGCCCGGGCTGGGGATTCGAACCCGCCACTTTAGGTGTACATGGCTGGCGCCTTAGCTGATTGAGCCACAGGAGCCGAGTCCAAGTCACAGTTTTAAGTGAAGAAAAATTAGTTTTGGTTTGCAAAAGCTATTTATTTATTTTATTTATTATTATTATTTTTTGAGACAGAGCCTCAAGCTGTGGCCCTGGGTAGAGTGCCGAGGCATCACAGCTCACTGCAACCCCAACTCCTGGGCTCAAGCGATTCTCTTGCCTCAGCCTCCCAAGTAGCTGGGACTACAGGCACCTGCCACAACACTCAGCTATTTTTTGGTTGTAGTTGTCATTGTTCTTTGGCAGGCCCACCTGGATTCAAACCCGCCAGCTCTGGTGTATGTGGCTGGTGCCTTAGCCGCTTGAGCTACAGGGGCTGAGCCTAAAAAAGCTATTTAATGTGATTTCCTTACCTTAGTAGATATTAGGCAAACTGACTTTAACATTCTAAATATATTAAATTTGTTATGTTAATCTGAAATTTCTAAGCATCTAATGCATAGATATCGTTCTTATACTATAATCAAGAAAAATTTTAGAGCCTCAATATTAAGTCCAGTTTTCCATATAGCTAGGTGTACTTTTGGGGCATGGGTGGGTAAGATAAATGTGAACTGTTAGGAGAAAAGAATGAGGCTTGACACCTGTAGCTCAAGCGGTTAAGGTGCTGGCTACATACACCAGAGCTGGCGGGTTCAAATCCAGCACGGGCCTGCCAAACAATGACAACTACAACTAAAAAATAGCTGGGCGTTGTGGCGGGTGTCTATAGTCCCAGCTACCCAGGAGGCTGAGGCAAGAGAATCACATAAGCCCAGGAGTTGGAGGTTGCTGTGAGCTGTGACGTCACAGCACTCTACCCAAGGCGATAGCGTGAAGCTCTGTGTCAAAAAAAAAAAAAAAATAAGAAAGGAGAAGAGAATGAATAGAGGTTTGTCACTCTGAGGAAAGGGTTTATTAGTTCTCTTTTTTCTAAACCATGGTAATCTTTAGACCTAGCCAAATTTTTGACCTCTATAGAGTCCCTTCAGTTATCTCAAGAGTATTGCTGATTAGAAACTAATACCAAAATTATGTCACCAAGGTAATGACCTTGATGATCCAGCACGTTTTGATAGGGTTAGAGGGATGTAGCGCTCCTCTGGGAAAATCAACAGGCTAAGTCCTCCCCATAGCAGCTATCTGGGCGCACCGGGCCACTCCTTCTTATTCTTTCCCTCTGCCAGCTTTTGCACTATCTCGTGGCCTTACAAAGCCCGTCTGGTTTCTTAGTTGTCAAAGTCTGCCTTTCAGGGTCCACCCCCAGCTATGAACCTTAGCTCAGATCCATCTTTCCCTTACAGGACTCCTAGAGACGGAACGTTTGAACCTTCCAACCTTACATGTACTGACACAGGATCTCACGCTATTATCTGTAGGTCGGTTACCCGTAGTGGGCTTTGGAGCTGAACAGAGGTAACACTGGGTTGCACAGGTTATCGACCGACGCTGCCCCAGGTAAGCGCTGCCGGCGCCCCGGGCTTTTCCGGCCCAGGGCCACGCCCTGGTGGTCACGTGGCCTGGAGGTCCAGCCTAGGCGACAGCAGTGGCTGCGGCGCACGCAGGAAGCGGAGGCTCTGCCGGGTGAGCGCGCTGGTGGGAGCGGGCGCGGTGGTGGTGGTGGTGGGACGCGAGGGGGCTGCTCCCTGAACCGGATCCGGGCTCCTGTTCCCGCGACCGAGGCTGGGCGGGTAACCGGGAGTGCAGAGGGCTGGGCAGAGGGTGCGCAGGTTCGTGGAAACACCGCAGATTGCGGACGAGCTTGCAGACTGACCCTCTTTACTCTCGTACCAAGTTAGTCTTGTTCTATAATCAGAAAATAAGTAGATTTCAGAGACCCTGTCTCTCTCTAACTGCCTCCAATACCGTTTTATTTTGTTGTTTTTCCTACTATTTTTGAGGCTTAAAACTAAAGCTCAGTAAATGGAATGTAGTATCCTGGTTTGGATCCTGGAACAGAAAAAGAAACTAGTAGAAAAACTAAGGAAATCCTCATAAAGTCTGTGATTTGGTTAATTTCAGGTACCAATGTTAATTTCTTAGATTTTGATAAATGTACACAACGTAAACATTGGAGGAATTTGGGTAGAGGGCATATATTTACTGTTAACAGGAGTCCTTAGTGTAATCTGTGTAACTTAATATAAATGTAAAATTCTTTTAAAATAGAAAGTTAAAAAACAATCCTACAGCGAAGTGCCATAGGCTGTTCTTCACCAGGGTGGCTCAAGTTAGTTCCTCTTTGCCAGGCCTGACTGGAATTAGTTATCTGTTTGATTAACTTGTTTGCTAAGGCAAAGTTGTCAGGCTAGTGGGTGTAAATTCTTCTAGTCCAACTTTCCAGCTAGGAATTTTTTTCTCTTTCAGTTCTATCCATGAGGTGTCTTGGAACACCTGTTATGCATGAGCAAATGTGACACACATACTCCCTGCACTAGAGGATGTACAGTCACTCTGGCATGTGCAATAAAACCCTGGGTCAGATAGGAAGTAAGGACCATTAAAAAGGTCCAGTATATTGGCTCGGAGTCTGTGGCTCAAGCGGCTAAGGCGCCAGCCACATACAACTAAGTGGCAGCTCTGAATCCAGCCTGGCCCCCCAAAACAACAATGATAGCTGCAACCAAAAAATAGCCAGGCATTGTGGCCAGCGCCTGTGGTCCCAGCTACTTGGGAGGCTGAGGCAGGAGCTTGCTTGAGCCCAGGAGTTGTAGGTTGCTGTGAGCTGTGATGCCATGGTACTCTACCCAGGGTGATAGATTGAGGCTTTGTCTCAAAACAAACAAACAAACAAACAAACAAACAAAAAAAACCAAAAAAACAAAGGTCCAGTATAGAGCTGGGAGGTGGAAGGGCTCAGAGGTAGAAGAAATCACATTTGGTTCTGGGGAATCAGGAAGGCTACTGGAGGGAGTTTTGTTCTGAACTGACGGGGCATCTAAGAGGAAAAAGCACTCCTGGAGTGGAGAATGCCACCAGGAGAGGTTTAGAGGTGACCAACCTTGTGGTGGGGCAGTGGGTCTGGGAGCAGGTACATCCCCTCTTACATGGAAACACAGAATATGTCCAGGAAGTATTGGCAGATGAAACTGGAAGCGAAAATTGGTGCTTTGTTGTAGAAAACAGGGTGACACTGCTTTAATTATGTATGCCATGGGAACTATGGAATGTTTTAGAGCAAAAGAGGAGCATCCTTGAGTTTATGCTTGCAGATTATTATTTGATATCAGCGTGTAGGTTAGCATGGAGTAGACCGATTAGGAAACTATTGGTTTAGCCCAGGAAAAGTAATGAGAAGCTCAGCTAGAGCAGTGAAGTTAATGTGCAAAGAATAATGTGGTTATAGGAAGTTTTTGTAGATCTAGAGGACTTGGCAACTGAAGGAATATGAGAACCAAAGAGGAAAAAAGAATTATAAAATTTTGCAGCTGAGTGTTTTGGAGCATGGTTGATACATTTACAGTAGAGGACTCAGAGGAGACTTTGATTGGGAAGTGGGCAGAATAATGAATAAAATATGCTTGAATTTCTGCAAGATACCCTGCTGGAGATGTGTATTTAAGAGGGGAAGCCAAACCTATACAGTAGGGACAGGAAGAGGAAAAAGAATGTGAGGCGGCTTGGCGCCTGTGGCTCAATCGGCTAAGGCGCCAGCCACGTACACCTAAGGTGGCGGGTTCGAATCCCCAGCCCGGGCCTGCCAAACAACGATGGCTGCAACCAAAAAATGGACTGGCGTTGTGGCGGGCGCCTGTGGTCCCAGCTACTTGGGAGGCTGAGGCAGGAGACTCTCTTGAGCTCAGGAGTTGGAGGTTGCTATGAGCTGTGATGCCATGGCACTCTACCCAGGGGGATAGCTTGAGGCTCCATCTCAAAAAAAAAAAAAAGCAAAGAATGGTAAGTGATATAGTGAGGTTTGAACCCAGAGCTCCAGAATCAGTGCCTTCTCTGTCACGTATCCTGCTGCCTCTAGATTATCAACACCAAATACCTGAAACTAGTTCAATTGTAGGTTAGTACCTGTTAGTAAATGTTAGGAACTGTAAATATTTTCACTTTTTTTATAGGTAATGTGTTTTAAAAGTGAAGTTCAATTTGTACTGTATTATGTGTTAAAATTACCCTTCGCATATAAAAAGTGGGAGAGTACACAACCACCAGTCCCTGAAGTTATGTTTTAAAAAACATTAGAGCACTGGAATATCTGAAAACTCATTATATTAAACCCTGAATAGCAGGAAAATATACCCATAGAGCCTGAAAATACGTGGTGGGTTGAAAAATACTCTTAGTTAACCTCGGGATTGCTTGCTCTTTCCTCTTACAGCTTGTTTCCCTTGTGTTGGCCAATTCTGTTTTCTCCTCTGCTGTCTGCCTGGCCATACCCTTAATGAAGGCCTGAGGTTGCCCTTAGTGAGCAGGAATCTACTGCACTAGAAGTAAAACAGCCTGCCAAGGGATGATTCTTTGATTCAATAAGTAATTTTCTATCAACCTTCCCAAATTATAATGGCCAAATCTTTTTTTTTTTTTTTTGCTACAGAGTCCCACTCTGTCACCCTGGCATGGCATCATAGTTCACAGCAACCTTGGGCTTGAGCAATGCTCTTGCTTCAGCCTTCCAAGTACCTGGGATTACAGGCATGTGCCACCCTGGCTACTTTTTCTCTTTTTTTTTGAGACAGGAGCCTCAAGCTATCCCCCTGGGTAGAGTGCTGTGGCATCACAGCTCACAGCAACCTCCAACTCCTGGGCTTAAGCGAGTCTTCTGCCTCAGCCTCCCGAGTAGCCAGGACCACAGGTGCCCGCCACAATGCCCAGCTATTTTTTGGTTGCAGCCGTCATTGTTTTTTGGTGGGCCTGGGCTGGATTCGAACCAGCCACCTCAGGTGTATGTGGCTAGCACCTTAGCCCCTTGAGCCACAGGCACTGAGCCACTTTTTTTCTTTTTAGTAGAGACAAGGTCTCTCTCTTTTGCTCAAGCTGGTCTCTAACTCCTGAGTGTAAGCAGTCTACCCATCTCAGCCTCAGATTACAGGTGTGAACCACCACACCCGGCCAACAAATCTGTTTCTAAGAGATGACCTTATAATAGAACCAAGATGATTTTATAAAGATTTGAGGGGGGGAAATGGGTCCAATAGGCTGTGCTCAAACCAGCTAATTTAGACTTTTACTTTCAGTTCTATCTGAAGACATAAATCAAGGAAACCTGCTATGCTCTGATATTCATCTCACTGAAATTCTAAAAATGATACACAATGGTGGATAAGAGTGTTGGCTCTGACGTCAGGATTCTGGATTAAAAATTTGTCTTTGTCTCTTGTTACCTGTGTCACTCAACCTCTCTGTGCTTCAGTTTAATTTTCTGTACTTAAACAATAATAGCATTGTCTTGTAGAGTGTTTGTGAAGAGTAAATAGAATAATCTAAATAAAGGATTTAAAATGGTGCCAAGCGCATGGAAAGTAAGCAACAATATCTAGCTATTATTTTATCATTTAAAAAAATGTTGCTGGCTCGCTGCCTGTGGCTCAAGCGGCTAAGGCACCAGCCACATACACCTGAGGTGGCGGGTTCGAATCTAGCCTGGCCTGCCAAACAACAATAATGGCTGCAACCAAAACATAGCCGGGTGTTGTGGCAGGCGCCTGTGGTCCCAGCTACTTAGGAGGCTGAGACAGGAGACTTGCTTGAGCCTGGGAGTTGGAGGTTGCTGTGAGCAGTGAAGCCATGGCACTTTACCCAAGGGGACAGCTTGAGGCTCTGTCTCAAAAATAAATAAATAAATAAATAAAATTTAAAAATGTTGCTGATTTAATGGATCCATTTCAATAATTATCCAAGAAAGCACAACTGATTGACACACTTTTCATCTTGTCCTTTTGTTTTATTTAATACATTTTAAATATATTCTTCAGTTATAATTCACATGTAATAAACTGTAGCTATTATAAGTATACAGTTTGATGAGTTTTGACAAATGGCCACTCTAGTGAAGATACAGAAATTTTCCATCATTCCAAAAAGGTTCCCTCATGCCCTTTGCGGTCACCCCTCCCATCCTAGGCAACCATTAATCTGTTCAGTGTCATTGTACATTAGTTTTGCCAGTATCACATACATACAGTGTGTGCTTCTCTGTTAGCACAATGTGAAATTTATCCACATTGTTGTATATTTAAAAAATAAATTATTGACCAGGCATGGTGGTTCACGCTTATAATCTTAGCATTCTGGGAGGCCAAGGCTAATGGATCCCTTTAGCTCAGAAGTTGCAGACCAGCCTGAGCAAGAGTGAGACCCAGTCTCTAAAAGTTGCCAGGTGTTGGCCAGACACAGTGGCTCACACCTGTAATCCTAGCACTCTGGGAGACCAACCCAGGTGGATAGCTTGAGCTCATGAGTTCAAGACCAGCCTGAGCAAAAAGCAAGACCCCATATCTACTATAAATAGAAAAACTGAGGCCATAGGATCTCTTGAGCCCAAGAGTTGGAGGTTGTTGTGAGCTATGACACCACGACACTCAACCCAGCGTGACAGCTTGAGACTCTATGTCAGAACTAAATAAATAAAAATAAAAGTAGCTGGGTATTGTGGCGGGGCTTATAACCTCCAATAGCCCAGTTACTTGGAGGCTGAGGCAAGAGAATCACTTAAGCCCAAGAGTTTGAGGTTGCTGTGAGCTGTGACACCACAGTACTCTACCCAGGGTGACAGAGTGAGACTCTGACTCAAAAAAAAAAAAAAATAATTATTAACTGATGAATGTAATCTGTTGTGTGGACATAGCACAATATGTTTTCCTTTGATAGACACTTGGGTTGTTTTCAATTTTTGAGTAATAAATGAATATTGATACACACATACTTTCTTTCTTTTTTTTTTTTTGGAGATAGAGTCTCATCCTGTCATCCAGGCTGGAATGCGTCGGCCTCATCATAGCTCACTGCAACTTCAAACTCCTGGGCTCACGTGATCTTCCTGCTTCAGCCTCCCAAGTAGCTGGGGCTACAGGTGTCCCCTCAAAATGCCTGGCTAATTTTTCTTTTTTTTTGGTAGTGATAGAGTCTTGTTGCTCAGGCTGGTCTCTAATTCCTGCCCTCAAGGGATCCTCTTGCCTTGGCCCTCATATATGTTTTTTTTTTTTTCATTTTCTTATTTTATTTATTTATTTATTTATTTGTTTTGAAACAGAGTCTAACTCTGTTGTCCTGAGTAGAGTGCTGTGGCGTCATAGCTCACAGCAACCTCCCACTCTTGGGCTCAAGTGGTCCTCTTGCTTCAGCCTCTCAAGTGGCCGAGACTATAGGCAGGCCACTACACCAGCTAGTTATTCTATTTTTTAGTACAGAAGGGGTCTCACTTTGCTTAGGCTGGCCTCAAACTCCTGAGGTCAGGTAATCTACTGCCTTGGCCTCCCAGAGTGCTAGGATTATAGGCATGAGCCACCCTGCCCAGCTACTGGGAAAGCTGAGGCAGGAGGATTGCTTGAGCCCAAGAGTTTGAGGTTGCTGTGAGCAAGGCTTCATACTCTAGCTTGGGCGTCAGAGTGAAGACTGTTCAAAAAAAAAAAAGAAAAGAAAAGAAAATTAGTAGAAGAATAAGGGAGCTACCTCAGCAAAAATGCAAGATTAAATTTCTTTGAAAGTCCTACCAAGCAACTACTTAAATAGCATGATATTTAGAAAAAGGTGTCAGGTGTGTTGTTTATCCCTCCCACCCTTGATGGTTTTTTTTTTTTTAAATGAACCTTGAGGAAAACATGAAATGATTTTTTTTTTTGTGGTTTTGGCCAGCGCTGAGCTTGAACGCACCACCTCCGGTATATGGGGCCGGCACCCTACTGCTTGAGCCACAGGTGCCACCCTATTTTTCTAAGTCTTGACCTCAAGTGATCCTCTCACCTTGGCCTGTTAGGATTACAGTCTTGAGTTCCCCCACCCCCCAGGATGAAATATTTCTAAACAGCTACACAAAGCAGCTGTTTTGAAATGTCAGGTGGTGAAAGCCCCTCTTAATTCAACTCTACTGGAGGGATGGGCTGAGCATCTTGGTGGCTCTTCAGTTGCTTCACTGTCACCAGTAGGTGACTGCAGGCTCAGTGGTGGTGATTTCTCTGTAGGCATTTTTGCCAGGAGACCTTTTCTGCTGGAAGATGGGCAGGCAGGAACACCACAGTATCCAGCGTGGAGCCTTGCTAGGGAGACTATTTTCCTGCCCTAGAAGCAAGTGCAGTTAGTAGACCCAAACCTGGATGACAGAGATAGAATGGGATCTCTGTCTCAGTGCCTGTAGCTCAAGTGGCTAGGGCTCCAGCCACATATACCGGAGCTGGCAGGTTTGAGCCTAGCCTGGGCCTGCCAAACAACAATGATAACTACAAACAAAAAATAACCAAGTGTGGTGGGTGCCTGTAGTTCCAGCTACTTGGGAGGCTGAGGCAAGAGAATCCCTTAAGTCCAAGAGGTTGCTGTGAGCTGTGATGCCACGGCACTCTTCCGAGGGCAACACAGTAAGACTCTGTCTCAAAAAAAAAAAAAAAAAAGGAATGGGATCTCTATGGGTTTTGCATCAGTTGATTCAACCAACCATGATCAAAAATATCTGGGGGAAAAATTCCACAAACTTTTAAAAACTAAAGCTTGAATGTGCTGCACACCGGGTGCTCCACTGAATCCACACGAAGGACCTGTGTAGGCATTGCGTTAGGTGGTCTATCTAAGTAGCCTGGAGGTGATTTATAGTAGACGGGAGGATGTGCCTCGCTGATATGCAAACACTGTCATTTCATATAGGGACTTCAGCATCCACAGATTTTGGTATCCTGGGGGTCCTGGAGCCAGTTCCCCTTGTTTGGTTTTTCTTTCCTTTATTCGTTTATTATACAAGTCTTTATTCAGCACAGATATGTCTCAGATACTGTTCTAGGCACTGGGAGTATGGCAGTGAACCAAATAGCCCAAAACTGCCCCCCTCGCAGAGCTCCCAATCGACCTCAGGCCACACAGCAGGCTTGGGCTCTGTGAGAGATGCTGGGCTGCAGGTGGGCCTGAGCCACCTCCACTTCTCTAGGCTCCTACTTTTATATCAATCTCCCCCTTGGTATTGGCCCTGATTTTAGTGGTGTAATTTGGAAAATATTTAAAATATGGAGGAGTATGTTAGAAGGTCATGAGCACTAGGAGAAGAATAAAGCAGAGAAGTGGGACAGGGAGGAGCAGTTTGCAGTCGTAGATAGCATGGCAGGGAAGGCCCTGCTGAGAGGGAGACACTGAAGTGAGGAACTGGTTGTTCAAATACAGTAGTCCACCCTACTCTACCCTTTCCGAAAATATAGTAAGACATTTGTTTGTTTGTTTTTGAGACAGTTTTACTTTGTTGCCCTCGCTAGAGTGCCCTGGCGTCACAGCAACATTAAACTCTTGGGTTCAAGCGATTCTCCTGCCTCAGCTTCCCAAGTAGCTGGGACTATAGGCGCCCACCACAACACCCGACTATTTTTTTGTTGCAGTTGTTATTTTATTTAGCAGGCCCGGGCCAGGCTCGAACCTGCCAGCCTCAGTGTATTTGCCTAGCACCCTACTCACTAAGCTAAGGGCGCTGAGCCTAAGATTTTTTTAAGATCAGAAAACAAAAAGAAGTCAAAAAGAGCCAAATCAGGGCTATAAAGTAGATTACTTATGTTTTTCTATCAGAACTCTCATGAAGTTAATGAGCATTGTCTGGTGAAACTCTTCTGGCCATTTTTTTGTAAGGCTTTGGCTAGCTTTCTCAAAACACTTTCATAATAAGCAGATGTTATCATTCTTTGAGCCCCTAGAAAGTCAACAAGTATCCCAAGAAACTGTTGCCATGACCTTTGCTCTTGACTGGTTTACTTTTGCCTTGACTGACCACTTACACTTGTTGGTGCCCTTGCCTTGCTTATCTTCAGGATCTGGCTGGTAAAGCCATGGTTCATCTTCAAAGAAGTTCCCCAGGATCTCAATCCCACTTGTTTAAAATTCCCACTGCATGGCCGAGCATGGTGACTCATGCCTATAATCCCAGCACTTGGGAGGCCAAGGCAGATGGATTGCCTGAGCAAGAGTAAGATCCTGTCTCTAAAAAATAAATAAATTTTTTACTGCAAACTCTGCTCTTGTCTCAGCTGATCTGGGCACAACAGTTTTGGCATCTATGGAGTAGAAAGTTTGCTTAACTTTAATTTTTCAGGCAGAATTGTGTAAGCTGAACCAATTGCGATGTCTGTGTTGTTTGTGCTGTTAATTATTGGTCATTTTCAATTAGGGCATGGGCAAGATGAACTGTTTCCTCACGATTTGATGGGGATGGTCTGCCACTACAAGTTTCATCAGTATCATCTTGTCTCTTAACATGAGTTATTCATTTGCAAACTGGTTTCTTTGGAGCATCATTCGCATAAATCGTTCACAAAGCATCAGTGATTTCACCATTCCTTCACCTAAGCTTCACCATAAATTTGATGTTTCTTCTGGCTTGAATTGTGACAAAATTCAGGTTACTCTCATGAAAGGTCTTTTCTTTCTTTCTTTTTTTTTTTAGAGACAGAGTGTTACTTTGTCACCCTCAGTAGAGTGCTTATAGCTCACAGCAACCTCCAGCTCCTGGGCTTAGGTGATTCTCTTACCTAAGCCTCCTGAGTAGCTGGGACTACAGGCACCCGCCACGATGCCTGGCTATTTTTTTGTTGCAGATTGGCCGGGGCTGGGTTCAGACCTGCCACCCTCAGTATATGGGGCTGGGCGCCCTACTCACTGAGCCCCAGGTGCTGCCCTGGTCTTGTTCTATTGCCCAGGCTGTTTTCAAACTCCTGGTGGGCTCATGAGATCCTCCTGGTTGAGCTTCCAGAGTAGCTGGAATTACAGGTGCGCACCACTGTGCCAGGCTTAGAAATTTTGAAATGTACAGCACGTTATTATTTTCTGTATTCACCACACTGTACAATGTTTCTCAAAGGAAAAATCCCCTATTCCTCCTAAGACTTTGTACCTTTTGACTGTTATTTTTCCATTTTCCCACCCTCCCAGCTTCTGGTAACTACCATTCTTCTCTCTGCTCCTTTCTGTTCAATTGTTTGAGATTGTACATATAGTAAGAACACAGGTATTTGTCCTTCTGTGTGTGGCTTATGTAACTTAGCATAATGTTTTCTAATTCCTTTCATGCTGTCCCAAATGACAGGATTTCCTTAAGGCTGACTAATATTCCCCTGTGTAGATATATCACATTTTCTTTTTTTTTTTTTTTGAGACGGAGCCTCAAGCTATCCCCCTGGGTAGAGTGCCATGGCATCACAGCTCATAGCAACCTCCAACTCCTGGGCTCAAGCGAGTCTCCTGCCTCCGCCTCCCAAGTAGCTGGGACCAC
>CAUYQV010119961.1:0-18301 GCA_963574575.1 Galagoides demidoff | reverse complement strand
GCCTGCCACAACGCCTGGCTATTTTTTGGTTGCAGCCATTGTTGCTATTTGGCGGCCCGGGCTGGATTCGAACCCGCCACCTTAGGTGTATGTGGCTGGTGCCTTAGCTGCTTGAGCCACAGGCGCCAAGCCTCTTCTTTTTCTTAAAAATTATTATTTTTAATTGAAAGATAAACTTTTATGTATTTGTCATATATGACATGATTTTTAAAGTATATACATGTGTATATATGCAGAATGACAATATTTAGCTAATCAATATAAGCATTACTTTAGATAATTATCATTTTGGTAGTGAGAGCACTTATCATCTACTCCAGGCATACAAAGACAAATATTGCATGATCTCATTTATAGGAGGTATTATTATACAGCAGGGTGGATCTCTGTTGGTGATATCTGTGGGCTTCTGTTCTTGGTCCATTGATCCAGAAGTAATAAATATCCTGAGTCAAGTTGGAGCAGTTAAGTGTTCCCTGCTAGGAATCTCAAATTTGGAATGGAGAGCACGTTTGAGGTTATGTGGCATTAACACTGATGATGCAGAGCCCTGTACTCATGGCCTGCAAAGTGACCTTCATTGCTATGTCCAAATTGATTCTCTCATGTTTCTACCATATCATTCAAACTGCTGTTCTGTCCTATCTTTTTTAGGGAGAATTAACCTACTCAATTCATTTGTTTGCAAGCAAAAATATCTTAATCATGATGATGATAATTATAACAACACTATTGAGCTCTTAGCATAAGTAAGCATTGGTTTATCTCATTTTGTATCATCATTTTCACTGAAATCTTAAGGAGTGGACACTAATTGTTATTCCTATTTATCAGATTAGGATACTGAGGCTACAGAAATTAAGTAACTTAATCAAGGCTTGCTTGCACTAAAGGCCAGTCTGAATCTAGCTTTCTGATACTGTAGTTATCTTAGCAAATATGCTGTGTTCACATAGAGCAGTATATGACAAAAGTTGGAATTGGGAATAAAAAGGAGAATATAAAGAAACTGTAGTTTGTTAGAGTAGAGTGGGTGGGGTGGAATTATCAAGTCTTTTAGAATACTAAGCAACACAGAACGGAAAATTTATATTTGCTGTTAGGAGGAATTTCTTGACCATAAGGTTTGTAAGCAGGGGAATAAGTTACTGAGGGGATAGTAAAATTAAAAGCTGTAATAAAATATTAAATAACTATTCATATGGAGCAGTTTATGTAGACTTTTATGAGAAGGCAGGGAATTGGAATTGAATTCAGCCTTGAAAAATGTTGTGGACTCGTAGAAGCGTAAAATATTTAGTAGCTAATAAAAAGATGGTTTTTTTTTTCTTTTCATAAGGAGATGCACAGCTTGTAATATTATAAATATCAAAATTATTTATTTTACTATAGGCATCAATGATCAGATGTAGTAGCTGATTATAAAGGCTAGAATAAAATGAAAATTTAAATTCCTTTGTAAATATATAAATTGATGCAGAATCATGCTGGTTATTACTATTTGAGAAATTATGATACTATTCCCTGCTCTGGTTTGAATGTTTGTCTCCCCCCACCCTCTAAATGCATGTTGAAATGTAATCACTGCTGTGGACTTCCTCAGGAATTAATTGATTAATGGGTATCTAGATTAATGGGTTCTCCTGGGAGTGGGACTGGTGACTTTACATGAAGAGGAAGGACTGGATGTAGCACACTCAGATTCCTCACATGATGCCCTGTGTTACCTTGGGAATCTGTACGGAATCTGCACCAGATATGGCCCCTCAACCTCAGACTTCTTAGCCTCCACAACTGTAAAGATGACTTTATTTTCTTTATAAATGACCCAGTTTCAGGTATTCTTTTATAATCAAAAGAAAATGGATTAAGATACCGCCTGAAATTGGAGATGAATAAGTTTTCTAGTTTTTTAAAGCAGGTGACATAGATTCTTAAAACTATGGGAAAGTGAGCCTTGATATCATTTCTTCTCACTATTCTAAACTGTATTGAGAAAACCTAAAATAAAATATGGTAATGCCCCAAACCAGCATAGATTCACTAAGAAAAATGAATCCCTTACTTCCTTTTTCTGTTTAGAGGCTTGCTAAATTTATAGCTGGACTATTCCAGTGATAAGGACTTGGCCAGTGATACTGAATATACTGATCATGGTGATAAAAGAATCAACCAGGAAATGAGAAAAATATTCTAATATTCTTGTGACTATTTGAAACTAATTATCAACTGTTCTTTAATTTGAAGGAAAATTTTTAATGACTATTCACATAAAGTTGAATTGTTGACACCTCTAGTCCAAAAATGTCCTCAAATGCTATGAAAGGACTTGAAATGTTAGTTTTAACATATTATAAATATTCTCTGCACAGCTAAGGACACAACAAGTAAAGCAAAAAGACAAACTTCAGAGTGGGAAAAGATATTTGCAGGGTATCAATCTGACAAAGGATTAATAACTAGAATCTACAGAGAACTCAAACAAAAAGAATGAATAACCCCATCTACCTCTGGGCAAGAGATATGAACAGAAAGAACCTTCTCTGACAAAGACAAACAAATGGCTAACAAACATTTGAAAAAATGCTTGTTGTCCTTGATCATCAAAGAAATGAAAATCAAAACCACCCTTGAGATATCACTTAACCCCAGTGAGAATAGCTCACATCACCAAGTCTGAAATCTGCAGGTGCTAGTGTGGATGTGGAGAGAAGGGAACACTTTTACACTGCTGCTGGGACTCAAAATAATACAACCTTTTTGAAAGGAAGTAGGAGAAGCCTCAAAGAATTCAAATTAGTCCTCCCATTTGATCCTGCATTTCCATTACTAAGTATCTACCCTGAAGGAAAAAATCATTCTTCATAAGGACATTTGCACTTGCACTAGACTGTTTATCGCAGCTAAATATACAATCACCAAAACATGGAATCAGCCTAAATGCCCACTAACCCAGAAATGGATTAACAAGCTGTGGTATATGTATACCATGGAATACTAATCAGCCATTATAAGAAACAGACATTTTACATCTTTTGTATTAATCTGGATTGAGTTGGAATGCAGGAATGGGGAAGTAAGAACTCCTTGTACTCAATTCTAATATGAAGGCAGTAGATGATCTAATGCAAGAGGAGAAGGGAGAGGAATGAGGGGGTCATGGTGTATGGCACATCTCCTGGGGGTGGGACACAACTGTAAGAGGGACTTTACCTAACAAATTCAATCAGTGTAACCTAAGTCTTTGTGCCCTCAATGAATCCAAAACAGCAAAAAAATTATAAATATTCACATGTCATAATTTTCTCTATCGCTACTTTTAATTTTTAACATTAACTTTGTAAATTGAAGCATATTATATATTCATATAAGTACTCACATCATACTACCCAAAGCGATATATAATTTTAATGCAAACCCCATTAAAGTTCCACTGTCATATTTTAAAGATCTGGAAAAAATAATACTTCATTTTATATGGAATCAGAAATAACCTCGAATAGCCAAGACATTACTCAGGAATAAAAACAAAGCAGGAAGAATCACACTACCAGACCTCAGACTATACTACAAAGCCATAGTGATCAAAATAGCATGGTACTGGCACAAAAACAGACAGGTAGATGTATGGAACAGAATAGAAAGCCAACAGATGAATCCAGCTACCTACTGTTACCTGATCTTTGACAAACCAATTAAAAACATTGAATGGGGAAAAGATTCCCTATTTAACAAATGGTGCTGGGTGAACTGGCTGGTAACCTGTAGAAGACTGAAACTGGACCTACACTTTTCAACATTAACTAAGATAGACTCTCACTGGATTAAAGATTTAAACTTAAGACATGAAACCATAAAAATACTAGAAGAAAGTGTAGGGAAAACACTTGAAGAAATTGGCCTGGGTGAAAATTTTATGAGGAGGACTCCCCGGGCAATTGAAGCAACATCAAAAATACACTACTGGGACCTGATCAAAATACAGAGCTTCTGCACAGCTAAGAACACAGTAAGTAAAGCAAGCAGACAACCCTCAGAATGGGAGAAGATATTTGCAGGTTGTCTCTGACAAAGGTTTAATAATCAGAATCCATAGAGAACTCAAATGTATTAGCAAGAAAAAAACAAGTGATCCCATCTCAGGGTGGTCAAGGGACTTGAAGAGGAATTTCTCTAAAAACAATAGGCATATGGCCTATAAATATATGAAAAAATGCTCACCATCCTTAATCATTAGAGAAATGCAAATCAGAACTACTTTGAGATATCACCTAACTCCAGTAAGATTAGCCCATATCACAAAATCCCCAAACCAGAGATGCTGGCATGGATGTGGAGAAAAGGGAGCACTTCTACACTACTGGTGGTAATGCAAACTAAGATGTTCCTTTTGGAAAAATGTCTGGAGAACACTTAGAGAACTAAAAATAGACCTGCCATTTGATCCTGCAATTCCTTCATTAAGTATTTACCCAGAAGACCAAAAACCACATTACAACAAAGATATTTGTTTTATAATGTTTATTGCAGCCCAATTCATAATTGCCAGGTGATGGAAGAAGCCCAAGTGCCCATTGATCCATGAATGGATCAATAAACTGTGGTATATGTACACCATGGAATACTATGCAGCCGTAAGGAAAGATGGAGACTTTACATCCTTCATTTTTACATGGATGGAGCTGAAAAATGTTCTTCTTAGCAAAATATCATAAGAATGGAAGAAAAAGTATCCAATGTACACAGCCCTATTATGAAACTAATTTATAGCTTTCATATGAAAACTATAACCTAATTATAGCTTAAAAATATGAGGGGGAGGGGACAGGGAGGGGAGTGGGCTGGATGAGTGGAGGGATCACATCTATGGTTATCTTACCATTTTTTACCAAGGATACAAGTGAATCTTTCTAAAAGTAGAATATAAATGTCTTAACACAATAACTAAGAAAATGACATAAAGGCTATGTTGACCAGTTTGATGACAATATTTCAAATTGTATATGAAAACACCACACTTTTACCCCATGATTGCATTAATGTACACAACTATCATTTAATTTAAAAAATGCATTGTATAACATTCTTACTGTGAAATATTTAGTTTTGTAATCACCAAGATTAGCTGAAAAACATCAACATTCTTTACAAATTTTCTTTATGTGTTAAATATGAACCCTGTTTTACAGGAAACCCAATGTTCTTCACTGACAAACAAAAAGAAATAAAAATTAGGATGAAGGGTAAAGGAAAGGAAAGAAAAAGAATGAAATAAAAGTTTTTCAAAAGGCAAAAACAGTTCAGTAAAAGGCATCCTTTCTGCTGGACTCAATTATAACACACACCCTTTATTTTGCTTCTTTATTACAAAATTTGTCATAAACCAAAATGCTAAAGGACTTGCTGGTGATTAGTTTCAGCTTCTCATCCTCAAATCCCCATGTCTTTTTTAAAATTACAATTGATCCTTAAAACCAACTCCAAAAGATTGTTAGAGTTGTGTTCCTCACCACTCTGGCATATAAAGGACATGCTATTTAACATCCTATGGTGACTTGCCAGAGTGCAAGTGGACAGAGACCTGGGAACATAGAGGATAAAATAGAAACACAAAGAACATTTTCTTTCTTTGCTCACCCAAACCCTTTCTTTCTATAGAGATTGAATATGAGATGCTAATGTACTTTTTCAAATTTTATCAATTGCATTACCAGACTCTCCTTCCTCTATGCAATCCCCGAACATAAGATCTGTCTGAAGCATTTTCACAGAAATATCTGAAGCCATGATCTTCTCACTTAGAGGAACAGTCTGAAGTAGATCAGGAAGGAAAGTGAGAGCATTAACACTGTGAGATGATGTGTGTATTGGTGAACTTTGAGTAAGTAGCTTGTCTGACTCATAGCCTACAGAATCACCAAATATCCCCTACAATAGTTAAAATAAAAAGACAAGTATGCATTTAGGGTACCACTGAAACTCTTACCCACTGCCAATAGGAGAATAAATATGTATATCAACTTTATAACACTCTATGACATTACTATTAAAGTTGAACATAACTAAGTCATAATCTAGTAATCTACTCATAAGACTATTTCCACCCCCACAAAAAATATATGCTTACTAAAGGACATGTACAAGATTGTCATAACAGCAATATTTGTAGTATCCAAATGGAAACACAAATGCCCATTAATAGTAGAATGGAAGCATATTGTGGTGTATTGATATGCTGGACTATATTATATAGTGATGAGCACAAATTCCTGCCATAGGCAACAACATCTCAAAACATATTTTTTAGTAAAAGAAGTCAAACACTATAAAATACATCTTGAACTGTTTCTTTTATATAAAGTTCAAAAACAGACAAAGTAGTCTATGAAGTCAAGTAATGGCATTCTTTTTGTAAAGCAAAAGGGGAACAGTGATTATAAGGGGCCCAAGAAAGTTTGAACATTACTGGTAATATTTTATTTCATGATTAAGGTGGTGGTTGGAAGGATGCTGCTAGCTTTATGATAATCCAGCATACACTTGTGATACATTTTAGTAATTGTTCACTTTGCTAAATAAAAATATTTACTAAGTAATTATATTTGAATAAAAAACAAACCCTGTTTTAAAAATATAATAGTACACATTGAATACTTCAGAATGGGTACCTATGGGGGATATGAAAATGGAATTATAAAGAGAATAAATAAAACAGAGGAGGCTTTAGAAGAGTCAATGATGATAGAGGCCAACTTGACATGCAAGGAACTTACAACTGTACTACCTCTGGCCCAAGTTGGGGGGCAGGGAGTCTTTTTCTTTGGAAAAAAACTTTACAAGAGTGATGACACTTTTACTGACCTTTAAACAAATGGCAGGACTTCAACAGATGAAGGTGAAATTAAGGCATTTCAGCTACATAGAATGAGGCAGAACAATGATTCTCTATCTGGCCCATATATGTGAGTCATCAGGAGACATTTACAAAACTAGTCTAATGTACAACAGACTAATTAAATCAGGATCTCCAGGGGTGGAATTTAAGCATCTACATTTTTGAAGAAGTCCTTCCCTCATGATATTTAATGGAAGCCTGAGAATCAGTGGTGTAGAATGCATCAAGAAGTTTAAAAATTGGTAGCAGTGATGTCATATAGATAAAGACCATGATTGGTCATCATATAGCCATTGAGGACCCATGAAGGGTAATTGCTTCATAGGGATATCAATAACCAGAACTGTACTTTCAGATTTAGTGTGGTCATGCTTGTAGGATGGAATAGAGGTGGAAGAAGCTAGATATAAACCATAAGAGCATACTTCCCCTGTAAACATTTCTCTTATGATCTTCCCTTTTTCTGTATTGTAACTCTGAAGCTTCTCAAATCCATTTTTGGAGCTTATGCTTCAAATGCTGGTCCTTCTATCACTAACTGCTAACAGAATTTCTCTTCCTCAAGAGATGGGAAAAAAAAAATCACTATTTTGAATCCTAAAATCTAGTTCTGATAAAATAGTAAATTGATAACATTCACAAAAGTATCGGTATTACTTTCCTGATTCAGTACAGATACTTTTATAAAAATGTAATGCACTCCCCGCTGCCTTGCTCCCCCACTGAGGTCGTCTCTTCCCCACCGCTCAGGGGCATGTGAGGTCATGGCCATGGGGAGCTCAGCTGGAGCCGCACTGAGCCGTCCAGCGGTGGTGGCATTAACTCTTTGGGCTCTTCACCACCGAGGCTGAGCGGAGCAGGCGTCGACCTGCCGGCTCCTGGTGTCTCATTACCGTCCTTCCCACAGGCGGGAAGAAGGCGCTTCCCTTCAGAGCTTTTCCGGGATGCCCTTCCTTCTTTCCTTCCTCTCTCCCTCCGCCTTTCTGTTCCTCCCATCTCTCTCGCTCTTTCTCTCTCTCCCCCCTCCACCTTGTTCCTTTTCTTTCCTTTTATTTCTTTTCTTTCTCAAACTACAAAAAACAGACATGAAAGAATCTGATTTCAGGGCCTTGCATTTTCACCATGTTTCTCAGAGGTTACCATCCAAGTGAATGCAAGATAAGTACATAACTATTATATATGTAGAGAGAGAAAAAATTAAATGCCTAAGCATAGGCTTGTTAGTTCCCAGAACTGCATTCAGAATTCTCCCGTCCTCAGCAGAAAGGCACTCTCTGCCTCAGCTTTTGCTGCCCTTCCTATTTAAAACAGAAAACTGAGGTTATGTAAATAAGCACATAGCCTAGAATTATTTTTTAACATGCATGCATAGAATGTAAATTATTTGGCTTTTGAGTATAGGTAAAAACCTATATGTTTAGGCCTCTATGCCTCTGAGAGAGAGCAGGAATAAAAGTCATGTTTTTCTACAATTAAGGAGACTCTAGGCAGAACTGCTTGTGACCTTTGCCCTAGCAATCCGGATGTAGCATTCCACTGCTTAGGAGCTGGCCTGGAGACCCAGGCGTGATAAGCATGTCACTGGTATGTCTTAGGAGCCTCAGGATTGTGGATTAACAAGACTGAATTACTGCCTTCAGAGGGCTTGGGACTTCAAAGGGTAGACAAATAATCAGTTTCTGTATCTATCAAGAATCTGGCGAGAGAACTGAAAGTGTGTGTTTCCTTGATCACTATTTTGAGCATAATAAATAACTTAGGAAAATGTGTATTGTCTGTCTAGCCAGCATGTGTATTACTTAATCCATTGTCTGACAGGAACCTAGTAAAAGTTAATTTGTCTTTTTACAACATGTCACTGAGGTAATGGAATGCTTATTGATTAACAGTTTGTATGTACAAAACTGGTTATTTAATCCAGCAAGGAATAAAGAATTTTGCTACTCGCCATCTTAAGGTGGTAGTCCTCTTTGTCCTATACTATTCTAATAGCAGGCCTGACATTCCTCGACTTTGAACACCTGTGACACCTGACAGCAACATTTGAATAAAATGATTATTTTGCAAAGGGCTGGTTAGGATCTGCTTACATTCTCCCAACAATAGAAAGTCCATCCTGACGCTGGGCAGATGGGCTCCAGATGGTGGAGACTAGGCTACAGAAATCAGGCACCTCCCTGCTGCCCTCTGGGATTCCCAAACACCACAGATGCATCTCCACTCTCCTGCTGCCCAGCGGTGCTCTCCCTTCAACATTCTAGTCAAATCCTAGCTGTTCATTCATTGCCTTGGTCATTTCCTGGCCTAGAGCACCAGTTGTCTTTAGGCAGTCATCTCACTGACCTCATTCAGTTATAATTTTAGAATGGCATAGTTCAGAATGTAACAGTAATCATCTATGACAGTTACCTATAAGTACACGGTTTTTATAATTCCTATTTTCTATTTTATGCTTATTCTGATTATATTTATTGATGTAGAATTTTATGACTGTGGATCTAATTTGTAAATGTGCTTATATTTTGTATGTCTTTTTTAAATTTTCTATTTCCATAGTAATTATTTATTGTATATTACAAAAATAATCAACCTCTGATGGATTAGGGGTGAAACAGATATTTCATTACACACCAAAATGTAATGGTACTTTATTTAATTCTCATTATAATAATCTTATCTCTCATTTAATTCTCACGTTATTCTCATTTTAGTAAAGAAAAATTGGAGCTTGGCAAGTTTAATAACCTTCTCATTGTAACATACATACTGTGGGAGGGCTTCATCCAAAGCTATATCTGTTCAATTATAATGCACATATGTTGACCATTACAATGGGTGTTTGACCAACACTACCACAAATGGAGTCATACATTTCTTTTCATTTCAACCTTTTGTACAGTAGGTTTCAAATAAGTTCAGGGAGAGTGGACTTCCCCTGAAAACCATGGGGCTTTTGCAAACTAAAATGCACTCTGTATAACAGTGTGGATCACTAGTAAAATCAACTCTCATTAATAATCTCTAAATAAAAATTACATTACTAGGCTGAAGTATATCAAACATTCATAGGACAAAGTATTAATGTACTTTATACCTCATCAGGCAGTGTTATTGCATCATTTGGAAATGCATACAATCTTTTATTTGATAAGTGTTCCCATGTGCCTTCTGGACTCTGGGCACAAAAGAGCTATGAACAAAAGAGGAAGTGTTTGCTGTCTTACACATGTCACATAAGCACAACTTCATAAGGTTATGAAGTTGGTGTGATGAATTATCTGGGAAGCTACATTAGATTTACTCATCAGGGAAGGCATCCTTGAAAAATGTGAAGAGCTGAGGAATGAGTATCCCACGCCTTGAGAGTAGCAGGAGCAAGAGGCCTGAGGAAGGAAAAGTTGGCATGTGCTAGGAAGAGAAAGTTTTGGGGGGTCTAACATGATCAACTTGGCAACACAGACAGAGATGGAGAAGAACAGAGTTGAGACTGGACACACACAAAGGTGCAAGGTCCTATTGGGCATAGTAAAATAGAGGATATTTATTTTATCTAATGACAATAAGGAGCTATTGAAGGGTTTTAGGTAAAGGAAAGATTTTTTTTTTTTTATACTTTAGAAGATAACTCTGACTAGTAGGTTGAAATGGTTTATAGCAGAGTCCTGGGGGAAACCACACTAACAATTGTTAGTCTAGTGTGAATGCGTAAATACAGAAGTGAAGACAGCCAAGAGGAAAATGATAAAGTACTTCCACGTTTAGAGGAAAATAGATAAAAACTTAACAAATGAGAAACCGTGATCCTTGAAGTAGGAAAAGCAGTAGAACAATGTGGTACTTTGTGGAAGACATAATGGAAAGACATTGACAGGGGCTTCTTTGTTTATCAGATTCCTCTTCTTCAGTTTCAAGTATAGGGAAAAATGTCTAAATTTTCCACTTATTGTTTTTGGGAATAATTAGTTTTAATAATGAGCCATAAAGAATGCAAATACCATGCAAGAAGCTTACTATATTATTGTTATTTGTGTCATAACAGGCCACTAGCAAATAAAAATTGCACTGCCTAGAGTTCAAAAAGGCAAGAAGATTTTATTCAGGACTATTGCAATAGGGATCAGGACTATTCCCATAAGGGAGAGAGATTGAATTCAACTCTGCTAAATAAAAGTCAGGAGAGTTTGTAAACACCCTAGGAATGTGGTAGTGGAAAAGTCTGGAAGAATGTTGAGAGACAAGGTGGCACAACATGATTAAGGTATCTGTCCATCTGTGTTTTCTAATTGGACCTGTGGAAGTTAAACTCCTACCTTCCAACAGAGACGGAGAGACAGTGGAAATAGCTTGATAATTGTTTTAAAGAGATGACTTCCAGGTCCTCAAGAAGATATTCCTGAGTTGTGAAACTGGGAAGACACTAGAGAGAAAGATTAAATCTTGATGGGAAGAGAGAAAGAACTTAACAATAGTCAGTTTTCTACAGTAAATACTTTAAGAGAGGTCAAGAGGTCCTAGTCAAGAAAAAAACCTATCTAAAGGTTAGTCAAGCTGAGAGGAACTTAGTGGGCCTGATCATTATATATATGTATAAAATATTACTCAAGGAATCTTAATATTAACTCACTTTCAAAAATTTTAATAAAATACATAATAATATTTTATTTAAATTTGTAAAGTCTAAACAATATGGACTTATATTTTGTGTTGCAAGCTCCTAAAAGACTCTTAATAATGCAGTACAGTAAGCATTGGGTTAATCTACTACTTAGCTATACTACTTAACCAAGAACAGAGCTGCCTTTTTATGTACTAGGCCAAGATTTAAGCAAAACTATGATGTTGGCAGCATTTTGCTTTAGTTCTTCTTTCTCTTTATGTTTTGGTATTTCTGGAATTATAATAGTAATCAGTGGTACTGTAGGCTGTGAAAGAAGCCTGGATTTTAGAGGAAATAGAAGTTCCATTTTCCTCTTTATTCAATATAAAAGCAGAGAAATAATACCTGAAAAATTTAGGTATGGGGGAATCAAATGAAACAATGTGAATTTAAACATTTTACAGTAATTTTAACTTCTTGCCTTTAGTATGTAGAAAGTGTGTGGACAGAAAAAAAAGGTATCGTAGCACCCTCTGTTGGGAATTATCGGTAAATTAACTTGGAACAAGTGCTATGAAGGGTGGACGAGGTGCTGGTATAGGTGGCATCAGTGAATAGCTTCCCAAAGGGAGTACTTTGAAGATGACCATGATGATATTCACAATGAGGTATGTAGCACATTTTCTTAATTGTTCCACCTGTGTGATCAGAGAATTAGAAAATGGAGTTCAGAGAATTTATTGGCAGCTCCTACATGGAATGGCAGAGGAAAGTCTGAGGAATATTTCTAGTTTCTATAACTCACCTGGGGGAAGAGGAATTCTAGTTTCTATGGCCTACTGTGGGGGAGAAAAGGGAGTAGGAGATAAGAGGACAGGAGATGGTCAGAGAGAAATCTTGCTTCTGAGGCCCTTTCAATGCTCTTCAGTACAAAGTACTCAGCATGTCAAAGGGCCAAACTTCCCAGAATACCTTTCATGAGCTCTGACAAATTTAAGCACACTTATGAAGATCTAACTCTAGAACTATGCTTACCCTTCTGCCCTGAGATAGCTTAGTGCACTCAATACAAAAATATGAATAAATTTGACCTGAACTAGATAAAAATAGTAAATAATTGTATAAGATAAATGTAAAAATAAGTAAATACTGTTTTACCTATTAAATTAGCAAATATTAGAGAAATAGAAAAGATAGTGTTTGAGAGTTTAGGTACCAGGCCGTGCTGCTTATGGTGGTGCTGGAGAGGGGGCACTGAGGTGTTGGGTATGAAGTATAACAGAACATATTTTACCACCTGAAACTGCTGCTTCAAGTTCTGATGAGGCAAGGATCAAACCTTGTAATAATTAACAAGGCTAAAGAAGAGTACACTTAATTTGAAAGCACAACACTTGATCTGCAATAACAAGTTTGTGTCTATTCAACGGCTTTGAAAGAGCATTTTCCAATGCTGCTAGTACTGTGGTGCTGTACTCTGGGATTGCCTGGTACAGCAGCAGTTGTATTTTTTATTATTATTTTCTCTCGCTCTTTTTTTTTTCTTGATATTAGGAACTTTCATCCTTTGAAACATGTGGTGAAAAAGAAGAACCAGCAAATATTACTGAAAGTGCAATATTTGGTTATCACTGCAAGATGAGCTTTGATCCAGACTTTCTCCACAACAATGGACACAATGGATACCTCAAAAGACTGAAATGAAAAAACTGCCAATGAAGAACATTATACAAAGCACAATTATCCTTTAAAAATGAAGGCAAGATAAAGGCTTTCCTAGCCGAAAGAAAGGAAAGGAAAGGAAAGGAGAAAGGAAAGGAAAGGAAAGGAAAGGAAGACAGGCTAAGAAGTTCATCACTACTAGACCTTCCTTACCACACAAAAAATAAAATAAAAACCTAACATGAGTTATTCAAGTTAAAAGAAAAGAACAACACAATAGCATAAGAAATTTGAAATTCACAGGAAACGTAAATATATAGAAAAATAAGGAATAGTGTATATTGTAATGGTAGTGGGCTATATACTGAATGCTGTAATGGTGGTGGGTTTTTAATTCTAGCATAAATGTTAAAATACAAAACTATTAAAAATAACTATAAAATATTTTAAATGACTCACCATATGAATAGATGTAAATTGTAGCAACAAAAACTGTGTCAGGAGATGAGAAGTAAAAGTGTAAAGTGAAATTGAATTTAGTTGTTATCTCTTTAAAATAGACTATTAGCTCCAAGGTAACCACACATACATAACAACAGCAACAACAAATCAATAGAAGTTATACAGAAGTAAAGAAAAAAGCAAATCATATGCATAAAAATATGAACATATACAAAAGAAGACAGCAAGAGAGAGCAATAAAGGCAAAGGAATTACAAGACTGACAAAAAAATAGCAAAATGGCAATGATAAATATTTCTTTATTAAAAATTACTTTAAATATAAATAAATTAAATGTCTCAATCAAAAAGCATATTAAGGCTAAACAGATTTTTCTAAAGACTCAAACAATTTTGCTTTAGATTTAAAGACACACGTACACTGAAAACAAAGGGATAGAAAAAGATGTTCCAGACGAATATCATGTAACCAAAAGAGAATAAGGGTGGCTATACTTATCTCAGACAAAATAAACTTTATTATATATTTTTGAAACAGAGTCTAACTTTGTCACCCTGGGTAGAGTGCTGGAGGGTCATAGCTCACCATAACCTCAAACTCCTGGGCTCAAGAAATCCTCTTGCTTCAGCCTCCCAAGTACCTGGGACTACAGGCATGCACCACCACACCTGGCTAGTATTTCTATTTTTAGTAGAGAGGGGGTCCCACTCTTCCTTGGGCTGGTCTGAAATTTCTGAGCTGAAGCAATCCACCCACCTAGGCTTTCCAGAATATTAGGATTACTGGCATAAGCCACTTCACCTGTAAGTTATTTAAATAAACTTTAAATAAAAAAATTGTTGGCTGAAGCTGGGCATTGTGGCAGGTGCCTGTAGTCCCAGCTACTTAGGCTGAGGCAAGAGAATCACTTAAGCCCACGAGTTTGAGGTTGCTGTGAGCTGTGATGCCACAGCACCCTACAGAGGGCCACATAATGAGACTGTATCTCAAAAAACAAAACAAAGCAACAACAAAATAAAACTATTGACTGGGCATGGTGGCTCATACCTATAATCCTAGCACTATGGGGGGCTGAGGCAGGAGGAATTTTTGAGCTCAGAAGTTGAAGACCAGCTGGAGCAAGAGTGAGACACCATTTCAACTAAAAATAGAAAAATTGGCTGTGTGCAGTGACATGTGCCTACAGTCTTAGCTATTTGGGAGGCTGAAGCAGGGAAGTCCCGTAAGCCAGAAAATTTGAGCTTTCAGTGAGCTCTGATGATGTCACTGCACTCTAGACCAGGCTACAGAATGAGTTTTTATTTTTAATTTTTATGGACACCTAATAATTATGCATATTTATGGGATATGTGTGATCTTTCCATACAAGCATACTATCTGTTATAATCAAATCAGGATAACTGGGTTGTCCATCACCTTAAACATTTATCATTTCTTTGGGAACATTCCAATCCTACTCTTCTGGTTATTTTAAAATATACAAAAAAAATTGTTAACTATAGTTGCCCTATTATGCTACTGAGCACTGGGTCTTAGTCTTTCTATTTAACTGTTTATTTGTACCCATTAATCAACCCACTTGATGCCTCTCCCCTCTTCCAGCCTCTGATAGCCATCATTCTACTCTCTAGTTCCCAGGGATCAACTTTTTAATTTCCACATATGATTGAGAGCATGCAATATTTGTCTTTCTGTGCCTGGCTTATTTTTGCAGCACTATTCACTACAGCCAAGGTCCAGAATGAACTTAAGTTTGCCTCAACAGATAAATGGGTAAAGAAAGTGTGGTATATATACACAATGAAATATTATTCAGCGATAAAAAAGAATGGCATCCTGTCATTTGCAACAACATTAGTGGAACCAGAGAACATTATGTTAAGAACTTTTTTTGCTTCAAGTGAATTATCTTACCTTCACCACCAACCCCACACCACACTCATTCATACAACATCAGCTAGAACTTACCACACTTTTTATTTTCCTGAAAATCCAGCTTTACATTTGTTGTTGCTAAGTTTGTGTTATCCATTTGTATTTCATAGTTAAATTTTTTCACATAACCTTTCCAACAAATATATGGTGTCTCCCTGTTATCTTTATGTGCATGGTATATAGTTCCATGTCTTTCTTTTGGAACTTTAGATGCCTTATGAATTTTAACTAGATGACAGAATTGGACTAATCTTGTTAGAGGAGGATTATGTTGCTTCATACTTGGAGAATTTAACTTCCAGCAGCTTCATTCTCTCCCAAGCCCAACCTTTGTATTTGATAATACAAAAATGATAGAAGAACTGTGCCATTCTAGAAATAAACACAGCTCTCAGGTTTCTATTTTAGCTTGTGGACTTCAGACTTATGCCACTAGGCCAACTGATGTTTTGATGTGGTAATTTACCATAGTTTATAAAAATTTGTTTCTGTGAAAATTTTTGTGGTGAGTATTTCCTGTGCAACTGACCTAATTTGGTTTGCAATGGAAATTTCTGAACTTTGCACATTAAAACTTTTATGCACTATCTTTTTCTTATCATAATATTGAAAATCTTGTAAATTTTGGTGTAATCTATTGTGGAACAAATTGTAGAAAGTGAATTCACTATTTGAAAGAGTTTGAATTTGATGTTTTATGTTAATCAGTAGGTTCAGGTGTTTAGAAATCATGAAATTTGTTGTATAATCTTATATAATGAACTATAAATTCATTAAAATGCCAAACCACACACACACAGAGAGAAAGAGAGAAAAATCATCTTTTACAGACAAATATAGCCATTAACCTGGATTAATGCAGCAGTTATGGGCTGAATTGTCCACTCCCTCAAAATTCATATGCTGAAGTTCTAACCTCCAGTACCTGAGAATGCATCTGTATTAGACATGGGGTCTTTAAAGAGGTAATTAAGGCTCCACACCTATAATTCAGTGGTTAAGGTATTGGCCACATACATCGGGGCTGGTGGGTTTGAACTGAGCACAGGCCTGCTAAACAACAATGACAACTACAACAAAAAATAGCCAGGCCTTGTGGTGGGTATCTGTAGTCCCAGCTACTTGGGAGGCTGAGGCAAGAGGATCACTTGAACCCCAGAGTTTGAGGTTACTGTAAGCTAAGATGCCACAGCACTCTATTGACCGCAACAAAGTGAGACTCTGTCTCAAAAATAAATAAATAAGTAATTAAGTTAAAATGATGTCATTAAGGTGAGATTAATGATGATATTGTTATAAGAAGAAGAGATGAACTTCATTAAACTAAGAAGATTCTACACAGCAAAATAAATAATGAACAGAGTGAACAGACAACCTGCAGAAAGGGAGAAAAAAAGAGTTGTGCATTGGAATGAGCTAGTTATATAGTTCACACAGACGAGGTAGAATGGAAGAGGAGTGACTGTTGCTACAAACTCTTTAATCCTCAAAGGTTTTCATTTGCTCTCCCATCGTCATAGTCTTACTAAATTTCTTTGATTATTGACCATTTTCCAATTCTGTGAGCAGGAAGAGAGAAGATATTTCATTGAAAACACTGTCCTGACATCATCACCCTTTTCAGACAATATGCCTCTCTTCCCTTATTTGTCATCACTGAACACTGTATCTCCCCTAGTTATAAAACGTTTTCTTCTTTTTTTAATTATCATAAAAAACATATAGCATAAAATGTACCAGCTTAACCATTTTTAAATTTACCACTAACTAGTATTCATTATATTGACATTGTTTTAAAATGGTTCTCTAGAACTTTTTTCATCTTGCAAAATTGAATCTACATACCCTTTAACCAATAACCCTCCATTTCCCCCTTCTCCCGACCCTGGTAACCACCATTCTACATTTTGTCTACATTTGACTTTTCTGCGTACTTCATATGGGTCGAATTATCCAATATTTTTATGAGTGGACTCATTTCACTTGGCACAATGCTCCCAAGGTTCCTCCATGTTGTAGAATATGTCAAAATATTCCTCCTTTTTAAGGTTGACTAATACCCCCTTGTACATATAGACCAGGTTTTAGCCTATACCTGCTGATGGAAACTTGTGATGCTTTTCCCTTTTGGCTTTTGTGAAGAGTACTGCTATGAACATGGTTATGCAACAATCTCTTTGAGACTGACTTAGTCTGCTTGTGCTACTCTGACAAAATACTCAAGCCTGAGCAGTTTACACAAACAGACATTTGTTTCTGGCATTTGGTGTATAATTAAGGATCTTTTTGCTGTATCTTTATGTGGTAGAAGGAAGAAATGGGACAAAAGGGATGAATGCTATGTCCTCCCATTGTGAAAGGCAGAAGAGTAAAAAGGGTCTAAGCCGCTTCCCTCCACCTGTAATGTAAGAGCAATAATATGTTCAAAAGGATAGAGCCCTTGTGACTTAATCAGTTCAAAAAAAGCCTCACCTCCTAACAAACCCACAATGTGAATTAAGTTTCAACCTTAATCTAGAGGGAGCACATTCAAACCAGAGCAGAGCCCTGCTCTCAATTTTGGGGGTTGATATTTAGAAACAGGATTACTGCATAATATGGTAATTCCGTTTTTAGTTTTTTGAGAAACCTTCACCATTTTCCATAGTCATGGTAAAATTTTACAAACCCACCAAAATGCACAAAGGTTCTAATTTCTTCACATCCTTACCAACATTTTGTGTTTTGTTTTGTTTGATAGTAGCCATCCT
>CAUYQV010119960.1:0-15884 GCA_963574575.1 Galagoides demidoff | reverse complement strand
GGGTCTCGCTCTTGCTCAGGCTAGTTTCCACCTCCTGATCTCAAGCAGTCCTCCTGCACTCAGTCCTCCCAGAGTGCTGGGATTACAGGCGTGAGCCATTGCACCTGGCCTCTTTTCCTTATTCTAATGAGGGTAAGCTCTGCTGGGAGCTTGAACAGCACAAGCCTGCCAGTAAGGAGACCTTTTAAAAAACAGAATCATAGTCAATGTTATTACTTCTCTTATTAGCCAAAATGGAAGTGGCTATGCTTCTTTATTATCCTGAAATAATACAGGCTGGAAGGGAAAAATCTGGGAAGACAGAAAAGTACAAAGTAAGGGAGAAAATTATCCATAATCATACTCGCAGGAGATAATTAATACTCACATTTTAGAGTATTTCTCTCTAGGCTTTGTTCTACATCTGATCACTGTGGATATAGATTGTCACAGAAATGGAATCGTGCTTCACACCCCCTGTCCCTGGAGATAGCAAGAGCTTTCTGTCCTGATTATAAAATCTATGGGCTTTTTTTGTTTTTCACACTAAGATGGGAGAAAAGGGCTCTATTTAAAAAGCTGCATAGCACAGAAGATACAAGGACAGGAAATGCTACCCATGATGCTGTTGATGAGTGATATTACCTGTGGCATTTGGGGGCTCTGGTCACATACCTAGCAGGTGTACTGTACCCTTTCATTTATTCATTTATTTTACAGAACTGGGGTGAGGTCAAGCACAGTGGCTCACACCTGTAATGCTAGCACTCTGGGAGGCTAAGACAGGTGGATTTCTTGAGCTCAAGAGTTTGAGACCAGACTGATCAAGAGCAAGACTCCATCTCTAAAAATAGTGGGGTGTTGTAGCAGGCACCTATAGTCCCAGCTACTAGGGAGGCTCAGGCAAGAAGATCTCTTGAGCCCAGGAGTTTGAGGTTGCTGTGAGCTATGATGCCACAGCACTGTATCCAAGGCAACAGAGTGAGACTCTATCTCAATAAATAAATGCATACACACATACATACATAAGTACATAAATAAATAAAAAATACACAACCGAGATCAGACCTTACAAACATTTAAACCTGCTGTTTTCCCCTTGGATGCACTGGAGGTGACTTTCTAGGTCATAAAGTAGAACTCTATCTGGGCTCGGTAGGGAGATGTAAGTTCAGTAAAAGTGATCTTTGAACTCCCATGTGTTTTGTTTTCTGTATTTGCAAACATCAATCAGAGAAGCAGTCCATGGGCCCCACCACATGGCCAAGGACACTCCAAAGGCTTAGAACCCTATGAATGATATCCGTTAAGGGCTGCCTGGTACTCTAGGGCACAGTGCCTGGTGATTTTCAAGTCACGTTTGTTAGTTCTTCACTATTTGTCATGCAATGCAAAGTAAAGAATTAGAAACTCACAAAAAGGGAGAAATTTAAATCCTCATAGCCTCCCCTTTTGGAAGTAATCACTGTCACCTCTCAGAAGTAATCACTGTCAACATTTTGGTGTATTTCCTACCAGGCATTTATTTCTCTTTTCCTTTTTCTTTTCTTTTATAGCTGTTTATAGTAACTGTGTTCTTGTCATGGGGATGATAGATGCTTGGAAACATTTATTTATTATTGTTTTAATTCCAAGTAGAAAGAAGAAACACACCTGCTCACAGACCCTCAGCCTCATCTTTTGCAAAAACATATATTAACATTCTGGCATCCAGGCATTGTTCTATACAATTCCCCCACCACAAAAAGAAAAAGAGAGACAATATTACATAATGTCCTGTGGTCTGAGTGTTTTCCTTTCAAAGTGTTACATACTTTGTCATGTTTCATTAAGAGTTTTCCAGCATAACTTTTTTCTTAATATTTTCTCGTAAATAGTTTCAGAGGCCGGGCACGATGGCTCATGCTTGTAATCCTAGCACTCTGAGAGGCCAAGGCGGGTACATTGCTTGAGCTAAGGAGTTCGAGACCAGCCTGAGCCAGAGCAAAACCCTATCTCTAAAAATAGCCCAGTGTTATGGCAGGCACCTGTAATTCTAGCTACTTGGGAGGCTGAGGCAAGAGAATCACTTGAGCCCAAGAGTTTGAGGTTGCTGACTTGGCGCCTGTGGCTAAAGTGGCTAAGGTGCCAGCCACATACACCTAAGGGGGTGGGTTCGAATCCAGCCTGGCCTGCCAAACAACAATGATGGCTGCAACCAAAAAAAAAGAAAAAATAGCTGGGTGTTGTGGCGGGCGCCTGTGGTCCCAGCTACTTGGGAGACTGAGGCAGGAGACTCGCTTGAGCCCAGGAGTTGGAGGTTGCTGTGAGCTGTGATGCCACGGTACTCTACCCAGGGGGACAGCTTGAGGCTCTGTCAAAAAAAAAAAAAAAGAGTTTGAGGTTGCTGTGAGCTATGACACCATGGCACTCTGTCAATGGCAACAAAGTAAGACTCTATCTAAAAAAAAAAAAAGTTTCAAACATTGGCCAAGCACAATGGCTCATGCCTGTAAATCCTACTACCCTGGGAGGCTGGGGCAGGAGGATCACTTGAGGTCAGGAGTTGGAGAGCAAAAACAAGACCCTGTCTCTACTAAAAATATAAAAACTAGAAGGGTAAAACCCAGGTACTTGGGAGGCTGAGGCAAGAGAATCGCTTAAGCCCAGGAGTTTGAGGTTGCTGTGAGCTAGGCTGACACCACGGCACTCTAGCCCAGGAAACAGAGTGAGACTCTGTCTCAAAAAAAAAAAAAAAAAGAATTTTCAAACATATATATAAGCCAAAAGGACTGATTTAGAAACTTGTTATGTTTCTGCATTTGCCAAAAGATTTTGCCCTATTGAGCCCAGCCGGAGCAAGAGTGAGATCCCATTTCTACTAAACATAGAAAAACTAGCCGGTGTCATGGCAGGCATCTATAGTCCCAGCTACTCAGGAGCCTGAGCCAAGCGGATTGCTTGAACCCCTTAGATTGAGGTTGCTTTGAGCTATGATGACACCATAACACTACTCAGGGTGACAGAGTAAGACTCTGTCTCAAAAAGAAAAAAAAAAAAAACACATACACACAAAAGATTCCACCCTAGACCTTTTTTTTTCTTTTGAGACAGAGTCTCAGTGTATCACCCTTGGTAGAGTGCTCTTGGGTCACAGCTTACCACAACCAGACTCCTGGGCTTAAGTGATCCTCTTGCCTCAGCCTCCCAAGTAGCTGGGACTACTGGCACCTGCCACAACACCCAGCCATATTTTGTTGCAGTTGTCATTCTTGTTTAGCTGGTCTGGGCCGGGTTCGAACCCACCAACCTGGTATATGTGGCTGTAACCGTAACCACTGTGCTACAGGCACCAAGGCCCTAGACCTTTTTTTTTTTTTGGAGTTATAAATGATATCATTTTATTTGTTTGTATTTTAATTGCTTTTCCTCTTTTCCATAATGTAGAAGAACAATTAATTTTTAAATATTTAATTCATGTTTGGTCACCTCAATGAATGCTTATTCCAATGGCTTCTCCCTGCAACATTTTATTATGAAGTTTTCAACGATACAGAAAAGTTGAAAGAACTTTATAGTAAATCCCACCTAGAGTTTACTGCTCATATTTCACTGTACTTCCTTTATTGTGTATCTTTTCACCCATCATAGTTTTGTGGTGTATTTCAGAGCTGCAGACGTCCATATAGGTCACACCCACATACTTCAACATGCATATCATTAACTGGCTTCTAATATTTGTTTGGAGTTCCTTTTTATTTCTCTCTTTCTTTCTTTTCTTTTCTTTCTTTTTTTTTTTTTTTTTGAGACAGAGTCTCACTCTATCACCCTGGATAGAGTGCCATGGTTTTATAGCTCACAGTATCCTCAAACTCTTGGGCTCAAGTGATCCTCTTGCCTCAGCCTCCCAAGTAGCTATAACTATAAATGTGCACCACTCCTCCTGGCTAAATTTTCTATTTTTTAATACAGAGGAGATCTTGCTCTTGCTGGTCTCCAACTCCTGAGCAATCCGCCAGCCTCAGCCTCCCAGAATGCTGGGATTATAGGCATTCCTTTTTTGTCTGAAGTGAAACGTACATGTTGTGAAATGCACACATCTTACTTGTACTGCACAGTGAGTTCCTGGTGTAGTTTTCAGTGATTGATTGTAGGGTCTTCATTTAATTGGAGAAACCCTGACCTGGCTAACCAATCCCTTCTGTGGGGCATTCAGGTTCTTTCCTGGTTTTCTCCATTATAAACAACACTGGGATGAGCATCTTCATAGCATAAGCTTCGCTCATGTCCAGGGTTATTTTGGCCACCTCTAGGTCCTAGAGGGAGAATTGCTGGGCCAGCAAATGTACACACTCAGGACCGTAATGCCTCTCTAGTGCGAAAGACTGAGCCCATCTTCTGTCCCCCAGGCAGTGGGGGCAGCACCCCATCCCCCACTCCTGAGCCCATACCACTTCCCAGTGCTGACCCGATCTTGGTGCCTCTCACCCTCAGCTGCACAGAAGCTCTGCCGCCTCCTGGGACTGGGGGTGACAGATTTCTCCCGAGCCCTGCTCACCCCTCGAATCAAAGTTGGCCGAGACTATGTGCAGAAAGCCCAGACCAAGGAACAGGTAGGTGGGACTAATAGCAGGCAAGAACCCTGCTCAAGGATCTTTAAACAGTTTGTGCCATTTTTCTCACTCAGCAGACTTTTGCCTAGTGCCTGCTCAGTTGTGGACTCTGGTCTGGGTGCCGAGAACAAAAGCAGTAATCAAAACCGAAATCAGGGTGTCATGGAACTCAGGTTGTGAGAGGGAAACAGATATTAAAGAAGACAGATGAAGAGGCTGCTTTCAGACAGAGATGCTTTCTATGAAGGAGGAGGTATGGGTGGTCAGGAAAGTCTTCTCTAGGGAGATGATGTTTGAAGTGAGACCTGGATGGTTCAAGGCAGTGAACGTGAAGGTCCTGGGGCCAGAACAAGCTTGGAAAATTGGGAATATAAGGGAAGTCAGTGCAGCTAGAGAGCAATGGAGAGGGTGGTTGAAGCTATGATCGTTAGCAGGGGACAGATCACACAAGGTCTTAGGGACCACAGTAGGGAGGTGAGTTTTATTCAGAGCACATAGGAGGCCAATAAAGCTTTAAGGGAGCAATTTGATTCCACTTGTGTCTCATAGAAAAGTCCTTTTGTGTGCTGCCTGGAGAATTGGGCCCAGAGACACAAGTAGAGGCAGGGAAACATGAGAAGGCCACAGTCATAGTCCAGGCAAGCAATGATAGTGGCTCAACCAGGGTGGAGGCAGTGAGGCTGGAAAGAAGAGAACACAAGGGAGGTTTCCAAAATCCAGCTTTTAGGCAGCAGCCTCTGCTGGTCTCAGGCCAGGCATTGAAGTATGAGGATGAAGTAGAAAGTGGGGGAGATGGGGAGTTCTCAGGTGAGGAACCATTGTCAGTCTTCATTTGATAGATGATGAAACTGAGGCACAGAGAGATTTATTCATGAGCCCGAGGTCACACAGCCTCTGAGTGGTAGAGCTGGTAATTGAACCCAGATTCTTTGGCTCCAGAGACCACATTCTTAACTGCTGTGCCATAGAAATTGGTTTGAGTGGCAGGGAGAGGACTCATTTCATCAGCTAACATGCCCTGATCACCGTGCATAGTATCTGGCATGCAGGATTTCAGTACTATTCAACTGTTGTTCCTGTCCTCATTCTTGTGGTACTTATGATCAAGAAGCTGAGAGGTGAACCACAAGGGCACCGTGCACAAGGACCCGTCCCCTGCCCTGTCCATACCCCATGTCTCCTGGGTGGCTGATGTGCAGGCTGCACCTTCTCTGTGACCCTGCCCTGCAGGCTGACTTCGCGCTGGAGGCCCTAGCCAAAGCCACCTACGAGCGTCTCTTCCGCTGGCTGGTCTTGCGTCTCAACCGTGCTTTGGATCGCAGCCCCCGCCAGGGTGCCTCCTTCCTGGGCATCCTGGACATCGCAGGCTTTGAGATTTTCCAGGTCTGCCCTCATGCAGGAATGGGGGTGTGGGAGCTCCTTCACTCTGGCCCTGTTCCTGTCTTCCTCTCTCTGGATCTCTGTCTTCCTCTCTCTGGGTCTCTGTCCCCCTCTCTCTGGGTCTCTGTCCCTCTCTCTGTGGATCTCTGTCCCCTTCTTTGTCCCTCCTACTTACATGTCCTTTGTCTCTGCAGCTGAACTCTTTCGAGCAGCTCTGCATCAACTATACCAACGAGAAGCTGCAGCAGCTCTTTAACCACACCATGTTCGTGCTGGAGCAGGAAGAGTACCAGCGCGAGGGCATCCCCTGGACTTTCCTTGACTTTGGCCTTGACCTGCAGCCCTGCATTGACCTCATTGAGCGGCCGGTAAGCCCCAGACCCCTCTCCACCTGCACCCTGGGTTCAAATCTGTCTCCCCTGCTGTGCAACCTTGTCCCGCTCTTCACCTGCTGGGCCTCAGGGCTCCTCTGGTTCCCTAGGAAGATGAGAGCACCTGCTTCCTGGATCTGTTGTGACCATTAGATAGTCAGGACCCAGAGCATGCCTGCCATTGCGCCAGCTTGCATAAGTAGGTCGCTCAGAGGCTCTTACCTTAACTATTGTTCTCGCGTGTGGCTGTATGTTCAAGAGTATTACTAAAAATTAGCAGCAGCATAAGTGTCCATTATCTAGGGGTCTGACTTACTCTCCCCTCTTATGAATCATCAGGCGAACCCCCCTGGACTCCTGGCCCTGCTAGACGAGGAGTGCTGGTTCCCAAAGGCCACCGACAAGTCATTTGTGGAGAAGGTAGCCCAGGAGCAGGGTGGCCACCCCAAGTTCCAGAGGCCGAGGCACCTGCGGGATCAGGCTGACTTCAGTGTCTTGCACTATGCAGGCAAGGTAGGGGCTGAGGCCTAGTCTTGGGGGCACATGGGCGGTAGTGGGGATCAAGATATGGGTAGGGTACAGAGGGAAATTAGGGGGTCTCCTGATGCCCAGACAGGGTACAGGCTGAGGCAAGAGAATTGCTTAAGCCCAAGAGTTTGAGGTTGCTGTGAGCTGTAATGCTACAGTATTCTATTGAGGGTGACAAAGTGAGACTCTGTCTCAAAAAAAAAAAAAAAAATAGCACAAAGGCTGGAACTGGGAGCCCACTGGGGTCTATGCCTGGCACTCAGTTAATCCCCTAGACATTGTCTAAGACCTCCCCCTTCCCCAGCCCCATGTTAGACCATGATCAGATCTGGGTGCTGTCCTGGGGAGCCCCATCTGTGTGTTGGGGGGGGTACACATGTGCTGGTCAGGACTGTGACTCTGGGAGCCTCAAAGCAAAGCCCTTACTTGGAAGGAGCCAGTCATGTGCAAATCCACAGTAAGGGATGCCAGGTGGTGGGAACTACAGGGGTAAGAACCCAGAGATGGGTGTAAGCTTGTGTGTTTAAGGAATGATGAGGAAGACAGGGTGGCTAGAGTAAAAAGAGTGAGAGTGATGGAGGAAGAGCTCGTGGTGGGGCAGGCAGGGAGCATATGGGAGGAGAGGCCCCACCCTCTACGCGGGCTGGGTGCAGTGCAGGATATGGACACGAGGTGGCACCAACGCTCCTGTCCACGGTGAGCTGGGCGTCTCAGAGCTCTGTGAGTTTCCTTGGGAAATCTGGAGCGGTGTAAGCCACCTCCTGCCTCTGCCCAACTTCATTCAGGTCGACTACAAGGCCAATGAGTGGCTGATGAAAAACATGGACCCTCTGAACGACAATGTTGCAGCCCTGCTTCACCAAAGCACAGACCGGCTAACAGCAGAAATCTGGAAAGATGGTGAGGACCAGCTTCCCCAGCCCTGTCCTTGGTGGTCTGGGTATCCCTTCTGCCAACCTGCAGTGTGAATAGCTTTGTTTGGGGGGCTGTGGTCTGAACCTGAGTTGTGTGCTTAGACCCAGAATGGACAGCCTTGCAAATAATATTTCCAGTCAGTGATGGCCAGATTGATTGATTGACATCTCAAGCGAGCATCACACTCAAGGATAAAATACTCCCTGTTAATCAAAAGCAAGACAAGGATGCCCACTGTGAACACTGTTCTTAGCAATACAATCAGACTGGGGAAAAAACAAGCCTATGAATATTGTAAAAAAGAGAGAGAGAGAGAGAGAGAAACTTGTTATTTGTAGATAGTGTATGTTCCCTTAAAAATTAAAAGATTTTGCTGAAAAATAATAAGAGAACTCAGATGGTGATGTTATGCAAGGTTGGTCAACTTGTAGGCTTTATTTATTTATTTATTGCTCTCTTTCAAAACCCTTTGCATTCTCCCAGGGCAGAGGAAAAGAATAACAGGATAGGATATGGTTTTGGAAGGCTTTCCTGCTCCACCAAGGCCCCTGTGAGTTTGGCTATTGGTCTTTTAGGACTGATATTTCCAGAAGGCATAGGCAGAAAAGCCAAATGCCTTGAGTAGGACCCTACTCTTTCCAAGCCTTGTCTGCAACCCCTTATGTTTAGAGGAGGTTTGAGAAATGGTTTTATAAGACTGGCAGAGCCAGCATCTTGGTTTTTCCCATCTTTCAGATTTCTGGCATTTGTCCGTTTTCCTTAATCATTTTTTGAAGTGAAAAGGATAGCTGTAAAAATACCAACCTATGCAATTAGGCAAGAAAATAAAATGAGCAAGATGAATTGTTCCCCAAACAAACTCAATACAGCAAAAGAGCATGGAGTTCTTGATCTTGTGAGCTCATGTTAGAAAGAGAAATTTTAATTCTTTGGTCTCATATACCTATAGTTTCCACAAGAGGGATTGAAAAGTAGTGTTTGAGGCTCAGCGCCTGTGGCTCAATCGGCTAAGGCGCCAGCCACGTACACCTAAGGTGGCGGGTTCGAATCCCCAGCCCGGGCCTGCCAAACAACAATGATGGCTGCAACCAAAAAAAATGGCCGGGCATTGTGGCAGGCGCCTGTGGTCCCAGCTACTTGGGAGGCAGAGGCAGGAGACTTGCTTGAGCCCAGGAGTTGGAGGTTGCTCTGAGGTGTGATGCCATGGCACTCTACCCAGGGGGATAGCTTGAGGCTCCGGCTCAAAAAAAAAAAAAAAAAAAGAAAAGTAGTGTTTGATATCTAGGGACAGAATAAGAGTCTGCTATGAGAATTATCTCCAGACTGAAATCTATCCCTAGCTTTAAAACAACTTTTGCTGCCTTAATGGGCATGTGATTCCCACCAGTGATCTCTCATTCTTGACGCTCCATGTGTGCCTGACTCTCAAAGGGCTCCAAGATAGAAAGTCTAAGCTGTGAAACTCCGCCAACCTTAAGCTTAGACACAGTGTCACTTCCTCCACAGTTCTCCTAAACAAAGCTCATCACAGGTCAACCCAGATTCAAGGAGCTTTAAGTCACTGGCAAAGGATGTGAAAACAGACAAAAATGGGGGAATTGAGGCCATTTTTGCACCAGTCTCCGCTGCACCTGCCTTTAGGCCCGAGTTGGACACCTAGCATCATGGCAGCCCAGGGAAAAAAGCAAACAAAATCAGCTCTTCTCTGGGAGGCAAAAACAAGTGGGCTGAGGGCACCCAGTTACCATAATTTGCCATGTATAGTGTATGCCCATGTATAATATATACCCATGATTTTGGCCCAAACTTTTTGGGGAAAGAAAATCTTTCATTTTAATTTTTAATTCAAATTTTGATTGGCTTATATCCAAGTGCTTGTTTCATGTACTATGAAGGCATTTTAGCATTTGTTTTTTAACATATTATGCTATAAGAAATTTATGTAAGAAATACAAAACACAAGAAGAGACACAAGGTATAAGAAGTTTTATATACTGGTAACAAATGGTACTACCCATGTATAATGTGCATCCTTATTTTTCCCTCGAAAAGTTTGAGCAGAAAGTGTGCATCATACATGGCAAAATATGTTAGTTCTCGAGCTTCCTGACAGCTAGAGCAAATAAGGGATACCTAATAAACCAGATACCCCCTCTAGGGAGAGAGTTGTTTTTTTTTTTCTTGTACTCAGTTTTCACAGAAGAGCTTCAGCCTTCAGCCAGCATTGATGTGTTCAGTAGGTAGACAGAAAGGTGAACAGGGCGTTAAAAGTTCACCGCCACAGTCGGTGTTTCCCTCCTGCTTTGCCCTTTGCTGTTGACTAATAACTGTCTCCTCTTTTTCTTCCTGCCACATTCTCTCCTCCCTCTCTTTCCCTGCATCTCTTCTTGCCATCAATCGCCACCTTCCCTATGCCCACCCCCACATACATACACCTGTCCTTACTTCCCAGAACATGGGGGTTTCCAGCAGTTCTCTTTCCTTGGCTCCTTCCCACCATCGCCTCCAGGATCTGCAGGGAGGTTCAGTTCTGCTGTTTCTCCATCAGGGGGTGGGTGCCTCTGCGTCAATGGGTGAGGCTGACTGCATGAGGAGGGTGGACCTGTTGGGCTGGGAACCTGGTTTTGAACACATGTCCCTTCTCCTCTTTATATGGGAGTCTCTCCATCTTCCTTGTTGGCTTCCTCAGCAGTTGCCAGACTCTGTAATAGGAAGGCCCTTCTATCCTTCTATCTAAACCTCATGTAAAAATACAAACAGCTGTGATAATATTGGCTGGTGTTTTTTGAGCACTTACTATGGGCCATTTGCTGTTTTATAATTATCGACACCCAGCATCCTCCAAACAACTTCATAAGGTAGGTATTAGTATTGTGATCCCCATTATCCAAGTAGGAAACTGAAACAGAGAGATTAAATGACTTGTCTGAGGTCATACAGCCAATAAATGGCAGAGCCAGGATTTGAACCTGGAACATCAGGTTCCCGGGACCTCAGCTTGTGTCTGTGCTATAAGAATTTAATAAATGGTGCTCCTAGTCACAGCACATATACTAAAATTGGAATGATACAGAGAAAATTAGCGTGACCCCTCCACAAGGATGACACACAAATTTGTGAAGTGTTCCATTATTTTTAAGCAAGTGGCAGTGCTGCCAGGGCTCCTGCTTGGGGCTCCTTTCCTAAAGCCCTGCCTGTTCATCACCCACAGACCTACCCTCCCAAGGGCATCCAGTGCAGATAGTACCTGGATGATCCAGACCTCAAGTATGGGCAGCACCCCCTAACACAGTGGATGAGCCACAGATGTTGACAAATGAGAAGCTGTCCATCTTCAATGCCAATGAATCTGGCTTTGAGAGTTACAAGGCTCTTCCCCAGCACAAACTGACATGTTTCAGAGTGTACTGTAAGCACAGTCATCTGTGTCCTATTGACACTGGCCTCATTGAGAAGAATGTTGAGCTCTATTTTTCCAGAAGAAGGAAAGAAAGGAAGAAAGGAAGGAAGGAAGGAGGGAAGGAAGGAAGGAAGGGAGAAAGAAAAGAAAGAGGCTCAGCGTCTGTAGCACCGTGATTATGGCGCCAGCCATATACACTGAGGGTGGTGGGTTTGAACCCAGCCTGGGCCAGCTAACCAACAATGATGACTGCAACAAAAACTAGCCAGGTGTTGTGGCGGTTGCCTGTAATCCCAGCTACTAGGGAGCTGAGGCAAGAGAATCGCTTAAGCCCAAAAGTTTGAGATTGCTGTGAGCTGTGATGCCCTATGTACCTAGGGCGACATAGTGAGATTCTGTCTCAAAAAAAAAAATTATTTAAAAGAACCTAATTCAATGGCTGATAGATAATAAATAAATAAATAAATACATTTCAAAACAGATGATCGAGTCAGAAAGGATTCCACTGTCACATTAAGGGATGAGAGACAAAACTGAGAGTCAACACCATCCTCCAAAACGTGTACAATCAACAAAAAGCGTGTGGCTTCCAAGCAGTTAGTGACTCTCAGAGCCTCCCACCTTCCCAGCCAGATTGTGCCCCTACCCCAGTTCCTCCTTATAGAAATTCTAGAGCTGTAGCACCTCTTCTCATATCCAGCAGAGAACCACGATTCAGGGCTGGGCAGACTGGCACGAAAACCCTTTGGTTCATCCAAGTCGGTTGCCCCCAGGTCCCGAGTCTGCTTCTACAGATCCATTTGCATGCAGTTGGCGCTGCACCACAAACCCTGGCTTCCCTTTTAAAGGGCCACTGTCTCTCTTTCACACACCATTCCCATTTATTCTTCTGTCTGACCAAGAAAGGTGGGTTTTGGTAATGAAAAAAAGGGGGCCTATGTTTCTGTATTCATTCCAAATCCATTTACTGAAGATCCCAAATTCCTTTACAGAAGCATAGGTAGCCTTCCAGGACTGCTTCCCGGCACAGCCCAGAGAGATGGGAAGGGGGTACATTCCCACCCCTACTAGGCTCCCACACTTGCAGCTGATCGGATATGGTATGAGAAGGATTGGGATCTGAAGGCCTTAATGCTTAACCCGGAGCCCATCTCCCTGGGGAGGAGACCAGCCCTCAAAACTCCCTGCAAGCTCAGTTGGAGTGACCCATTTATTTTTTTAAGAGTCAGTATTTATTCTGATTAATATTTTACAAAATTTTGACAGATTTAATTTATATAAGGAGAGCTGGGCAGCACTGTGGCTCAAAGGAGTAGGGCGCCGACCCCATATGCCAGATGCCAGAGGTGGCAGGTTCAAACCCAGCCCTGGCCAAAAACAGAAAAAAAAAAAAAAAAAGGAGAGCTAATTTATTAAACACTTTACAGGTTTTTCTTTCCACAGAGTAACACGGTAAGTAGCAAAATAATACTTAGCACAATTATAAATAAAGAAAATATAAAATAAAAATATCCATAGCTTAAGTATAATGATGCTGTTTTACACCTAAGGAGTGACCCCTTTATAAAGCACCTAACAAAGGAGGGTGAGTCCTACTCCCTGACCTGGAAGGCAGAAAAAGCCTCATGGACCACATTTTGGCAACTGGCATTGCCCTGAGCTTGTGGCACAGAGGAGACCCCTCACACACTGCCTGCCCTGCCAGGGAGAATTCAGGATGAGGAAAGGCCAGAGGCTGCCTCGAGGGTCCTGGCCCCTTGTATTAAAGGTATATAAAAATGAAGACCTCATCATCAAGGTTAATGAGACCCTCCCAATGTGGCACCAAGCCACACTGCACACCAGGGCTGCTCACTCTATGCTTAGTCCAGCCGGCCCATCATTTCTCTGCACCTCCCCTCTTTCGCAGCTACAAAAGATCCTCCTAGAAAGTCAAGTCCTTGGAAGCCACTTGGGGGCAGCACCTCACCACTGCCCCTGCCCTGAAGACCAGCATTATGGTCCCTCCCAAATTCCATCCATTCATCCCCCTGTACTCCACAAGTTAGCAATCCTACATAGTAGAACTGTGTATCACACAAAAATAGGGGAAGGACTCTTACAGTGGATTCTGCTGTTGCCTTGCCCTGTCCTGATCCCCTCTGCTGGGTCATGTACCCACCCAAGAGCTTCTATAAGCGCTGCTCCCGTCTCAGACCTGCCCTTGGCTAATGAGTGGCTCTGGGAGGTTACAGTTCCCTCCCCTCCTCCCAACAACTGACTGACACAGAGGTGCAAAAGTGGGCCCTGCTCACTACGGAGGGGGGCAGCTCTGCGGTCCGTCTATACCCCAGAGTTCCTGTGGTTCAGGCTGAAATTACAGCCCAGCTGGGCCCCTGTCCTCACTCAGCCTCTCCCCTGCCCTGGCCTGCTTCTTTCCCTCCCTCTCCTGCATCTCTAAGTCACACACTCAGTAAATCACTTGGTCAAGAGTCCTCATTTCAGCCTCTCACTCCGGGGAAGAAAACATAACTATTTTCCCAATTTCTGTCCAGAACCCCATCACAATCTTGCTTCAGCCCCAGAACCTCACAAAGACCCTCATGTAATCAGCTCCCTGCAAGTCCCAGGGGCAAGTAGGAGCACAGACTTTTTCCCCCGGTACTCCTACTTGTTCCACCCCACTCCCTCAGAAGCCCACCCACCAGCTGCCACATGAGCCCTTTCCCGCCTGCAAAGCTGCCTTCCTGCCAGATCCCAGAACAGGACCTCCACCCCCTGTGCATTCATTTGACCTTCAAAACAACTGCTCCATCAGTATTCTCACTCCCATTTTTTTTTCTAGTGAGAAAGCCAGAAGCAATTTACTGCTAAAGCTAATGAAGTTTAATCTCACTTGTAAGGGTCCCTTCCGGAGCCCCGCAATTTTGTGATCATAATTTTTATTCTTCTGCTTGAAGAGGTTTCCCAAATTGAATCAGCTTCAGGCTCCACAATACTTAATTCTGCCCTTGGAAAAACTGAGGCTCTGGACCGTGAGGTTATTTGTCCCAGGACACAGACCCAATGAGCAACAGAACCAGAAGTCAACCCAGGTTTGTTGACTCCCAAGTTCTTTTTCTGTCTTCCATCCTATGATCTATTCCTAAAACTCCCCCAGGCCAACCTTGGCTTCCCTCCACCCCCAGAATGCAGCCTTCCTGGTTGCCAGCCATCAGCTTCCCTCTGTTCTGGCTTATTATTGAAGGAGACCACCTGGCCAGAGCATGCTTGGGCAGAGCTATATTTAAATACCAGGGTAGAAGAGTGTCTATACGCATGTCATGAACCCATTGTGATAATCTGAAATTGTCTTCTTTTCCCTCTGCCTGGGTCTTCTCCAATAGCTGAGGTGGCAGCTAATAGGATACCTATCCAGGGTGCACTGGAGAAGTCGGACTGTGCATCAGTTAGCCTTTGCTGTGTAACAACCATGCCAAAATTTAGTGGCTTAAAACAACAACTATGTAACTGGGCTCTGCTGGGAAATTCTATCTCATGGACTCTCTTGTGTACATGCAGTCAGCTGCCAGTGTGGCTGAGACTAGAGTTAGCCGGCACCATCTCATCTCTGTCCCACGGAGTCTTCCATCCTCTGGCGGCCAGCCCAAGATTGCCCACATGGTGTCTGGACAGAATTTCAAGAAAGTGAGTGGAGTTGAGCATGTCCTCTTGGGGGCTAGGCTCAGGGCTCACAGCATCACTTTCACCACATTTTATGGCCCAAAGAGTGACAGGCCAGCCGTTAATTTTGTGTCAACTTAGCTGGGCCACAGTGCCCAGGTATTTGGTCAAATATTCTAGATATTTCTATGAAGGTATCTTTTGGATAAGGTTAACAGTTAAATCAGTGGACTTGGAGTAAAGCATATGACCCTCTATAATGTGGCTGGGCCTCATTTGGTCAGTGGAAAGCCTAAGTGAGAGAGAACACTCCAATAGAGTGGGAGAATGGGTCTCCAGCCTGCAGGCCTATGCTACAAATTTTGGATTTGCCAGGCCTCCATGATTACATGAGCTAATTTCTTAAAATAAATTACTCTCTCTATATATACATCCTATTTTTTCTGCTTCCCCATTGAACCCTGACTAATACACCAGCCCAGATTCAAGAGGCGGGGAATGGCCTCCACCTACTGATGGGAGGAATGGCCTAGTCACATCACAAAGGGTAAGAGCACAGGAAGGGACTAATACAGTCATCTTTGCTAATGAGCTACCACAGGCTGGGCTTAAGAATGAGGTAGGAGTGGCAGGGGCTGGAACTGTAGTCCTTGGTGTCTATCCTCAAGCACTGAGGTTCTGCTGGGTCAATCAGATGGAAAGTTCAGCCATACTCATTCCCTCTTGGACATCAGATAGGGCACAAAATTGTTTCCCAGTCTCCCTGAGGGCTGTGCTGTCTTCCACCATCCAACTCAGGATTCAGTGTAGAATGTAGGAAGCTGCCCTGTTCCCTCTGCAGAGCTCAACAGGTTCTGAGAGCACTCAATGGTCTGATCTCCCCCCATATGTCCCCAAACGTGGGCACAATGGCTGGAACATATTAGACCCCCACAAGTAATTCCTAAATGAACAATTGAGAATCATGGCCCATGCTCAGTTCTGAACACACACAGCCCTCAGCACTGAGACCTGGACATCTGCTCCCAGGTCCCAAGTAAACAGGACAAGGAGCAATGGGGCTGCCTGGCTCCCTTG
>CAUYQV010119957.1:0-15438 GCA_963574575.1 Galagoides demidoff | reverse complement strand
TTCTGCCATGAACTCAGTCTCAGAGCATAAGACTCTTATTTACCAATTCTAAGGTAACAATGTCAAATCCTATGTCTGCTCAGAGGATTATACTAACAGTCGTAAGAAATAAAAGATGAGAAAATTTTTTCTAAATTGACGTTTGAAGATGACAGTTGCCACCTCCAGTGGCACCTGATGAAAGATCATGACCTTTGTCAATCCATGTTTCCCTCCATTTCCATTACAAGCACATCAACTGTCATCCTAAGTAAGTTACCCCAGTCGACGTACTCAGAAAAGAGATAAGTAAGTTGTCAGGTGGTGCCTGTGGCTCAAGAGGGTAGGGCACTGGTCCCATATGCCAGAGGTGGTGGGTTCAAACCCAGCCCTGGCCAAAAATGCAAAAAAAGGTAAGTTGTCTCATTACATCAATATCCAGCTTCCATTCCATTCACCTTGGTGAGTATAAATTTATTTTGTACAAGAGTTGTACTATGTTTTTTTTTTTTTTTGGTATAACATGGATTTTACTTTACACAAGCACAGATTAAGTCCTTATCACCAACCTAAAATTGTAAAAGCAACAGAATCACCTGCTTTTCCATTTTCCTTCCTATGCTTCGAACTCTCTCTGTTTCAAATTATCTCCAAGTCTGTGTCTTCTTTATGTGGTATGTTTCTTTTCTTATTTTTATTTTAGGCTAAAGAAGCACTTTTGCCTTACTGTGGAAAACTGTCCTTAATCCACTTGCAATTTTCTATTCTTGATGTGCCAATGACTAAGAAAACAAATACTCAGACTTAATAAAAAGTAAAACTTAATAACTAAGCCCTAAAATTGTCATTAGTATTTGTTGACATGATAGCAACAGGCTTCAGATGACCTTCTCACCTTTGGCCTTTTGAAGATCTTCCATTATGTTAAAATTGCTGTCCAGGTATGAGATACTCTTAACTTTTTCTACAACTCTAAAAAGTTGACATTTATTTGTGTTCCTTCCACTCTGAAACTATTTTATAGCTTCTCTTACTAAGAGTACTGCTCTCCACTAGGTGATGCATCACTGGGGTCCTCATAAGAAGAGGAAATTCTCACACACAGGTACAAAAGTTCTGAGCTCACAGATGGCAACCATGGGAAGGCACAGCGAGAAGTGAGCCCTCTGCAAGCCAAGCACGGAGGCCTCAGAAGAAACCAGACCGCACTAAGTTTTCATCTTGGACTTCCAGCCTCCAGAATTCTGAGAAAATAAATTTCTGTTTCTTAAGCCACCTGTTCTGTGGTCTTCTGTTATGACAACCCTACAGAATGAATGAAGCTGGGGAAGAAAAATTTGGAGAATAAACATATGAGTTTACCTACGGAATTGGGCACTCCACAATCCAACAAGGATGCGGCATTAAATTAACTGGGACATGAATGGCATTCCAGAATAAGTACAGTGACTCATTAACAAGGTGCTATGTTGGCAAGGATGGAGGTTATGCATGATCCCACAAAAACAAAAAATTAATCCTGTGGTTTAATTAAACCACAAGATTCAACTACCATCCCTGTGGAAATCCCAAGCTTCCAGCAACAGAGAACTATACTGAGATCACCTACGACAGAGAACAATACTGAGACCACCTACTACAGAGAACTATACTGAGACCACCTACTACAGAGAAGTATACTGAGTCCACCTACCACAGAGAACAATACTGAGACCACCTACCACAGAGAACAATACTGAGACCACCTACTACAGAGAACAATACTGAGACCACCTACTACAGAGAACAATACTGAGACCACCTACTACAGAGAACAATACTGAGACCACCTACTACAGAGAAGTATACTGAGTCCACCTACTACAGAGAACAATACTGAGTCCACCTACTACAGAGAACAATACTGAGACCACCTACTACAGAGAACAATACTGAGACCACCTACTACAGAGAACAATACTGAGACCACCTACTACAGAGAACTATACTGAGACCACCTACTACAGAGAACAATACTGAGACCGTCTACTACAGAGAAAATACTGAGACCGCCTACTACAGAGAATAATACTGAGACCGTCTACTACAGAGAACAATACTGAGACCACCTACTACAGAGAACAATACTGAGACCGTCTACTACAGAGAAAATACTGAGACCGCCTACTACAGAGAAAATACTGAGACCACCTACTACAGAGAACAATACTGAGACCACCTACTACAGAGAACAATACTGAGACCGTCTACTACAGAGAAAATACTGAGACCACCTACTACAGAGAACTATACTGAGACCGTCTACTACAGAGAAAATACTGAGACCATCTACTACAGAGAATAATACTGAGACCGTCTACTACAGAGAAAATACTGAGACCACCTACTACAGAGAACAATACTGAGACCGTCTACTACAGAGAAAATACTGAGACCGTCTACTACAGAGAATAATACTGAGACCGTCTACTACAGAGAATAATACTGAGACCACCTACTACAGAGAACAATACTGAGACCATCTACTACAGAGAAAATACTGAGACCGTCTACTACAGAGAATAATACTGAGACCGTCTACTACAGAGAACAATACTGAGACCACCTACTACAGAGACCACCTGGTACAGAGCCCTTCCATACTTATATCCCTTTTGTCCCTTGGACAGAATTAACACGTCTACAACTGAAACCAGAAACTATTTCTGCTTCACTTTATTACCTCTCCCGACTGTAGCGGTAACAATTATCACCTTGTCTTCCAGTGTGTTCATCTCAGTGGACGATTCCACCCACCGTCCCCTCAGTGGTCTATGGCATAAACCTCAAAGTCATTTCTGACATCTTATTCTTCCTCCTCCATGACTCTAATTCTTCATGAAATCATATTTTTTGACCTTTATGTGTACCTCAGATCTGTTTATTCTCCATTTCCACTATCACTTTTATTTCAATGAGCGCTTTTTGAGGCATTTGCTACTTCATTGGTCTCCCTACATTCCATAGCTGAGTCAAACTGTTCAGAGTGTTCTTCATCCTGAAGCCAGAATGATGGTCCAAACTGCAAATCAGATAAGGGTCTGGATATGAGTGTTATTTTTTATTTATGTGCTTTCATATTTCGTATATATGCAACTAATTGACTTTGCTAATATTTGTATAATTTTTATTGCGTCTCCATGGTGTGCTATGCATTGCACAAGTTATTGGAAATTTGAAAGTGAACAGATAGGATCCCTAACTGTGAGCATTTTATGGCTCAGGGAGAGACCAAGACTGGCCAACAGCCAGCATCAGTGTTTTGTGTAAGGGCTATAATGTGGGTCAGCTGAGGCTCTGTGGAATCACACGGAGTGTATCCAGCCCATTACTGAGTATTCAGAGAAGGCATTTAGTGGGAGGTGAATTCTAGATTGATGAAAAATAAAAACTGAACCAAGCACAGAGGGTGTAACTGGTCAGGAAGAGGAGCTGAGTCACATGATTATGGATATTGTCTGATACATTAAGAAAGTTTTCTAGGTTGTGAGAATTAAAAATATTCATGAAATAAATATTAATGAATAAATAGTAATAAAAATTAATACATATTATCACCGTTCACACAATATTTCCACACACATTAGTCGTTTCACGCTTGAACTCAGTGTTACTGATATTAAGATAGACTTTTTTTCCCAGAGAATTTGCATCATACAGACGCTAAAAGATTAGAAGTTAGAAGCTTTAATAGCCGATCCAGGTATATAAAAAGGATATAGAATTCTGTCTTCAGTAAATGAACTTTCATGATCTAATACAGTGTACAAGACTGATCAAATATTCAATTAATATCAATGTTATTTGTCATTTCAAAGATCCTTAAAATCTTGACTTTAATTTAGGTGTTGATTATATTGTAGTGAACCGGCCATGATACACAGTCGATTTTTAATGATTCCAGGTGGATCATCGTAATTCCAGATTAACTGTATCCCACTGACATGATTTCTTCCCCACCCCGCTGCCACCTGTCTGGTACCAAACCTGTTCAGCTGTGGAGACTGACAGCTGGTTCTTCGGGGGGGTGGGGGGGAAGCAGGAGTCGGGTGAAAATGGCTCATTAGCACTGAAATGGAAAAAATGTGCAGACTTCCCTGTGGATGTTTTGGAAGAAGCTTCTCTCTCTGCAAGTGCTCAGTTGAGAGTTGAGAAAAATGACATTTAGTTCTCAAAATCTAAAAAATGTCTATGATGTGATTACATCAAATTAAATGAACTTATTTATATTTCATCCAATTGAAGTTTCCATTTTCACGTGAATCACGGCCTAAGTCCTGAAAGAAAAATACTCTGATGTTTTGACTTTCATACAGGCCCAGTGATGTTGCCTTAGAAGACCCTGGATTTGGAGGTTGGTCCCCTGAATTCTAGCTACTTATTAGCTGTATTAAATCACATAGTTCTCTTACTCCCCTGGACTTCAGATTGTACATAAAGAAAGCAAAATTTAATAGCTACAATGATTCAGTTATGTCTAAATACAGACTATTTTTCCCTGTCTTTTTCCTATTTCCACTGGCTTTATTTATTTGAAGTTATTAAATAGAATACTGATCTCTCTCCAATATCTCTTACATTGTGGACGTGTATGCTATTTAAAGATCTTTTCATTGTGTACATGGAATCTTTTAAATATCCGTAGAGATGAATCTGTACTGCCATTTTGAAATACAGAGATTTCAGTGTATAGCCATACCACCGTGAAAGCCCCCAGTCTTGTCTAAAATATGGGATTCTCAGAAGGTGCAAATTGAGGCAACTTGGTTATCATAAAATTAAAAAACTAAACTAGCTTCTTGTAAGAATGACTCACCTGCTGGCTCGTCTTAGTGGTTTAAAATATATAGAGAGAGTTTTCTTACAGCAAGTTAATTGTTGTAGAATGTTTCCTAAGCACTCTACCAACTATGGAACATTAATTATGTTTTAATTATGGTTAGCTCAATTTTTTTTCTCATTTTTAAGATCAAGGTGGCAGCAACCCTAAAATGATGAAGTTTTGCTTAGGAACCAAGCGACTGGTGTCTCACAGCTTCTTTCTAGTAGGTAGTAACATATTCTCCTTAGGACTTTAGGTCTCCGGAGAAAGCCCAAAAGTTAGGGACACACTACTGAGCCAAGAGAGGCTGGAAACCTTCCAGAAACGAGCTTTTCTAAACGAGCTTTTTCTCCTGCTTTGCCGTTTGATCTCGTTTCTCACATATGTGCGCTGTCTCCCGACCTTCCCAATTTCCTGGTGGCCATCAGCAACAGCACCAGAAGTCACACTGTTCCATCTGTCACTACTGGTTAAGAACACCATCCAACTTCAAGGTAACTAGAATTTTTCTTCTTCTGTCCTTTTTGGCTTCCTCAGTGAGGGGTCAAAAGGGGCTGCTGGCAGCAAATAACCGAGCCCAGAACTGGGTGTTGAAATATTTCATTTCATAAAACCATGAACTCCCGGACCAACCCAGTGACTGCCGTTTGTCACACATTTACCACGTGTGTCTTCTGTCTTGAAAAACTCTTATCTCCTCTAAGCCCAATGTCAGGGAACAAAATTGCTTTTCAGACACTACCACCAAAACCTTCTCCAAGGAGCTGGCAGACTGGGGTCAGATTTTACAGACTTTATTCTCTCAGGACGCTGAGAATCGGAGAGCAACCAAAGCTGAAAAGGTCTTTCGTGCCTTTCTACCACGGCCACCGCAGCTGTTAGCACTTCTGGTGTCAAGGTACAAATGTCACAGAGCTGCTGTCAGTGGAGTAACAGCCTGGCAGCCTGGCTGGCCCTCCGCCAGGGCCCGGGATCATTCTGTCCTACGCTGTTTGGAGCTGGACTCCTGTTATCACTCTCCCCTCCAACTGCGCTTAATTGAAGCAGAGGAATTTGCTTCACATCAATGGAATGAAAGTGTATTTTTTCACTGTGTCGAAAATTCTAATTTCAAAAGAGAAGACCGAGGTGCTTAGAATACTATAGTTTAGCTGTCTGTAATACATACACTTATTTACTGTGGGAGAACATGGCTTGAATTAAAATTTGTTCCTTGATTCTCCACTATAGGGTCTCGTGTTGAGAATAAAACACATTTGAAAAGTCTTCAAATATATGAGTGATATACAGCAGTCAATTTTTATTTTGATAACTCCATGAGTTAGAATTGGAGCAAACTGCCCAGATATACAGAAAGAGAAATTTATCAATGAAGTAATATCTCAGTTGTTAAGAAAAATTTAGAATTCATTAAAAAGATAGTAGAGAATATTATTTATTTATTTATTTATTTATTTTGAGACGGAGCCTCAAGCTATCCCCTTGGGTAGAGTGCTGTGGCATCACAGCTCACAGCAACCTCCAACTCCTGGGCTCAAGCGAGTCTCCTGCCTCCGCCTCCCAAGTAGCTGGGACCACAGGCGCCCGCCACAACGCCCGGCCAAGAAATTAAGTGCTTTGATATTAATCATGTGGTTACTAAGAAATGGAACATAGCATTCAACCTAACAGAGACAGGACTTCTGAGAAGGGCATCTTTCCCGACCTCCCCTTGCATTTACACCAACATGCTAAACATCCCAAGCCTTTTAGAAACATAAAGGTTGGGGAATGGAGATCATGGTATGATTGCAAATAAAAGTGGTTTACAAATCAGACAGCACAGTAGAATAGCCCACAGGTTCTTTTCTGTTAAAAGGCAGAGTCTATTTCCCAGTCCTTCGTTATATGTTGTCCTTGTGACTTGCTGTGACAACAGACTACGTCTTAAGACATATGTTTATTGTACGACTTCTGAACTTAGGAGGTAAGAGGACAGTTAGCTTCAGTTCTTGTCTTCTGAGGGCTTTGCTACCTGTGTAGAAGCTTGGGATAGATTCCTTCTGGATAAAAGATCTAATGGGAAGAAAAGTCTGTGGAGAGAGGCCTGACACAAACTTGCCAGCCATAGGCACTGGGGCCCACACATGAGATTGAGTCAAATGATTGAGGGTTTTTTTGAGGTTTTGCTGAGAGAACCTCTTTTAAATAGAGTTTAGGAGAAAACACATTGATTACAAGGCAATGCCACTTCCACAAAAAGAACTAAAGAGGTCATCTCTAGGCCTCAATGTGACTGAAACCTCCTGGGATTAGATAACCTCAACTGACATACCCAGTGACCACAAATGAAGAAATTAGCTGCCCCAGCTGAATGATGACCGTATTGCCAACCCACAGAATCATGAACAATGAAATAGCATTGTGTTAAGCCACTGAGTTTTGGGGAGGTGTGTTATGTAGCAATAGGCAGTTGTGACTGATTTTGAGAGCATTTAGACCATCCTATTAAAGCATCATTATCACAGGCTGTATATTAAAGATTTTATATGAAAAGCACAAATAAAAATCTGCTCTCATTAGAAGATAATTTTATGATTTATTAATGATGAAGTTTCATTGTTCCTTAGTGAATGCGAGTCGTGACAAAAGCTCAGCTGTGCAATGAATTACACATGATGGCAGGACACAGCATGTACATACATACTGTCGTATAGCTGTTAAATAATCCCCATAAAAATAATTTAGGATAAAGATGAATTATTCTATGTTCTAAGTCAAAAATTTATCGAGGAATTAACTTTTTACAAAAAGAAAGCATTACTAAAAAAAAGTTACCATTAGTTATTTTATCATAGGCTTAGATACTTATCTACAGATATACATTTAATCAAATAACTCAATTAACTGCATTTTTTTATGAATTAATAGATCAGAAGCCTTCAGTAACCACCTGCCTCTTATGTTATCTAGCTATGTCTTTGCTTCTGAAAACAGAAATCACATTTTCAGTAAAAAAATTATAACTTGAAAGCTATTTATGAACAATTACAGCTCTCATACTATTTTAAGATATGGATATGTCTATATAATCAAAATTGAACAGTACCCAAAAAACTCACCTGCTCTAATATATGTATTTTCTACATATGAAATGTTCAGTGTTGGACACTATAAGTATTAATATTAAAAGAAGTACAGGATATAGTTGACACAACCCTGAAAATCAAATTGATTGACTTTTTGTCTCCTATTTACAATTAAAGTGCCATTTATTAATTGGAAGAAAAAAATTATTACAAGAAAAAGTATCAAACAGTATAGGGACAAATAATAAGACAAATAACAAGAATAATGAGAAGTATCAAGAAGCCTGGAAAGAAAAATAATAATCACATGCAATTTATATGCCATAAAAAATGTGGTATAAAATTTACTAGAAGTAGATATTATTGGTTGGAAAAACCAGTTCAGTCAAGTTTAACTTACTTTCTTGATTGAAAGGTAGAACCTCCTAACTGAGAACAATTTGGAAATCAGTATCAAAGGATTTCATACTTCAAAAGATTTCATATTTTCCCATTTATAATTCTTCTTTTAATCTCTGTACAAAACTGTATATAATTTGAAATAATGTTAAATCTTTCAATATGAGCTCAAGGAGGACAAATAGTCCAGAAAGACAAATTTTGTCTTCTTTCCAATTTACTTTGACCCTGCTCTACTCACATCTTTGTTAGTACAAAAATGCCTATGAAATACATCATGGCAGATATATCATACACATTTTGACAATAGAAATGGAGCTCTATGAATCATTGATCAAAGTCAACACCACGACCAAATAAAGCATCTTCACTGTGGCTTTCATGTTGTATTTTTTTTCTGTCTTTTGTTTTTTGTTTTGTTTTGGTTTGGGTTTTTTTTAGTGTTTATAAAGATAGATACATACAAGTAAGGTATGAATAATTATGAATAAATAAAACTATTCTTTTTATATTCATATTTACATATATCAAAAGTCTGAGAACATGTCTGAGAAACCTCTGATACTTACCGATAGATCACACTGACAATCTTATGAACAAAAGTATCCAGAAAATTCTAACTTTAAAATATTATAGCATTGCTCTCATAAAATTTTTGTTATTTTTTAGTATTCATTGTAAAGATAAAATGTTCTTTCTTATGAAATTTGACAAGACAGCTAAGATGTTATTGATAGTAAATGACTTAAGACCCCATTTTTCTTTCTTATTCTAATGAACTGATGTCAAAATATGTAAAAACAATACAGTCATTAATGCTAATAAGTAGGTCCTTTGAATTGGTGACAAAGAATAGAACAAAGAAAGATTATAACTTGAATTCAGCTATAATTTTAATAGAAATCTAAATTTGCATAGAGATGACTGTACAGGAAAATCTGATGTTCTTATTATGGTATAGATTTATCAAAAAAGAAAATGACCAGCCTATGGCCTATCTCTTTAAGTATAAGCAGTAGTCATCATATAATGATGCTTGTCAAAATAATACCTATTGTGCTCTTTTAAGGAAAAGTTACCATTTTCTGACTCAGAAGGTGGACTTCTTGAAAGTAGCATTTCTTCATTGTCCAGAAACTTTAGAGACATTTTCTTAAATTAATTATATTAATTGTAGTCACTTCATTATAAGACTGGAGGTAGATAAAATCTTCTATGTATTCATTTCCTTCCTACACATATTCCTCCATGACAGCCTTTTCGTTATTTTAAAAATTAATAATTTTGAAAGCACATAGAAATTGAACATTTTACCAGAATACATGGGAAAAGTAAATTGAACGAATGTTTGTACTGCTTCTGTTTATGCTTATATTTCATGAAGTGTCCATGTTTTCAAGCATTCTGGTTTTTCCTCTGGAATCAATCTCTCCTGCTTAAGTAAGGGTATTCATATGTAGCTGTGATTTGTTTATTCAAAATAAATGATGAAACTTATCACAAGTTTTAAGAATGACAGGTTATTTCAGTTGCAAGAGACAGACCTCTCTTCCGGTCGCCTGAATTGAGAATAGCCACATTCACCAAAAGTCGCTGATGGTGCAAGGAAGTAAAGCTAAGCTCTTAACCCTCACACAGTGCTCAGCATGTGCCACACTCAGGACTCGGTCAGAAGAGCCTGGTTTTCTTTTAGTGAGCAGATTCATCTCATGAGAAATGGTTATCTACCCTTTTTAAAGAGAAACACATTTGAAGATAGCTCAGAGAAATTAGGTGCTCTGAGCCAGTTATTCAGTGAGCAGGAGAAGAGTTAAGAAATTAACTCAAACCTGCTGGTGGCTTGACTGCATGTGAGTTTTGCACCTCCAACTTGGAGGAGAGAGTAGCTGTGATCAATATGGATTGGTTAAAAGGACTAAACGTCTTGGAAAGATGATTTAACAAATGCTGGTAGATCGAGGGGCTGAGAGAAGCTCAAAGGAAGGGGCCTTCAGGACTAAATGAGTGCCAGCTGCGCTGGTGACAGTCCTGATGCACTTACACCCAGGGAGTCACAATCCCCCTACCCCTCTCTCTCCACCTCTCAGACTTCTCTCAACTTCATACCAGCAACGTGGGCTTCTCTAAGTGATGTTTTAATGTTAGCATAAGTGACCTCCAAGCACTTGTAATTTTCTCCTGGAATACGATCCATTATTTTTTGTTATTTGGGAGGGTTTTTTAAAAAATCATGTGTCTTAGCCTCAGCTAAGCGATCACCCAGACTCATACTCACCAATGTTTCTCTTGGTGTCAGAGCATCATGGATTCAATTTCCATTGCTCTGATTGACCCTGACTTTTAAAAACTCTGCTGGGCATCATCTCAGGGCATCATCTCATCAGCTTTAGAGAATGTATGTTACATAATTATATTTAATTCACAGAATATTCAGTAAATAAATCACATGTAGTTTATGTTTAATAAAATGTCTGTGAACATTCATTCATATGAATGAATAGGAAAAATTGAATTAAACATAAACATCATTTTGAATTAGGATTCAGGACAATGTCAAAAACTTTAGAATTTTTGCTGAAGAGAGAGACCTCTTATTGTGGTGAGAACATACAACCCCTTTATCATATACAATGTACTCAGTTCCTATATTAGGGAGACCTACAGGCACATTAAAATCACTGAATTATGTTACTTGAGAAATCGTTTTTAATGCTTTCCATTATTCCCCCCTTAGTGATAGAATACATAAATAAATTTATGGCATCCCACACACATCTCTCTAACTCTACCTCCACCATACATAGAGAATTAGTAGAGGTCAAAATAGCTAAGGGTACAGAGATTTTCCAAAGCCACGGTATGGTGCAGCTATTGGTTAAGTTGCAATTATTTTACTTCTTGTCAGATAATAACCCTGTTGTTCTTTCCCTCCAACATCCATTCCATTTAAAGTGGTTTTTTCTTGCCTGGTGCATTTACAGTTAAAGTTGATGGATTCAGTACAGATTGTCCAAGTCATTTTATCTTTACTTACAATGGAAACCTACGGGGTGATGGAATGATGCTTTATACACTAACAGTGCGCTTCATTTGTAGTTATTAAACACTCAGCAGGCTCACCACCATGCTGACATTTGTTCCCCAGTCAAAGCTTCTGTCTGACATGGCCCCACTGTGTTAGGTGCCATTTACCGAAAATGAGAATTAGACTTTGATAATTAATAAATGTCATGATGCTCTCAAACAAATGCATAATTTGGTATGCAAGAAATAAAATGTACAACCCAAGGACAAACAACACAAGCTCCCTTAATGGCATTTTAAAGTTTTTAAAGGCTTAAGTGGACATCTAGCCCTCTATTTTTACCATATTCTTATCTAAGGAAAGGCCATTAGAAGCCACACACACAAAAATGCTTGAGAGATGGTGGCCAGGTGTGAGTCTGGATTAGCATCTCAAGGGACATAAACTCACCTGGTTACTAGATTGTGAATTTTACACTGATAAAAGGACTCCATTTCTGACTTGCTGGGAGACTTTGGACAATTTCTTGACCTCTGCATTCTTTTCTTAAAACTCTGAAGTGCATATGAAAATTAACTTACGTTTTCCCAAAGTGTTGTAAGAAGACTGATCATGGGACAAGAACATGGGACAAGCTTTTAAAAATATTTCATGGTTTTTATTTTAATGAATATTAGAAAAATATTGGTCATATTACACCCATTCTTTTTCCTAAGAAAAAGCGGAAGTAGAAATAGTAGGTCAACATGTTTTAAAGGAATAAAATGAGGTAAATAATAATATAGATGATGTACAGATACGAAAAATCACTATATTTCTACAAAATAATTTATTACAAAACATTTGTAAAACACTTTGGCATGATAAAGTGTAAGTGCTATTGTTACTTTTTCTATTTGTAAAGGCAGTGGTAGTACTAATTAGTAGTAGTAGAAATAGTACTAGTAGTAAGTGGAATTTTTACTAATAGTAATTATACTAGTAGAAATACTACTAGTAGTAAGTTGACTTTCTACTAATAGTAATTATACTAGTAGAAATAGTACTAATAGTAAGTTGAAATTCTGCTCCCAGTTTTTATTTTTGTTTTTTTTTTCTTTTCTAAATTCTTCTACCCACTTTTTCCTAGGGGGGAAAAAAACTCAAAAGAATCTTATACTATTATAACCAAAATATTAAAAGGCTATGTTGAAACATTAAGTTCATTCACACTACTAGCATCTGTTTACTTATCTATAATATAAATATATAAATTAAAGAGATTTTGAGACACTATCTTGAATAGGAATTATGTCTGATTTCTGTCACTGACACCTGTATCTGCAGCTCCACACTATTGACCCTATATGGCTGGTGAGCTATACTATCCAGGAAGTTTAAGTGGACAGTTAATTCACAGAGCAAATGTAACCCAACAGAAGGAATAAAATGGTAAATAACATAATAATTCACGTATATAAGCTTTTTAGTCCAGAGGCTTTTGTTATTTATCATTTCATTCGATGTTTACAATGAGAATGTAAGAAGATAAACAATAATATGTTCATTTAACAAATGAGAGAAGTCGGGCGTTGTGGCAGGCACCTGTAGTCCCAGCTACTCGGGAGGCTGAGGCAAGAGAATCATCTAAGCCCAGATTTGGAGGTTGCTGTGAGCTGTGATGCTACAGCACTCTACTGCAGGCAACAAAGTGAGACTCTGTCTCAAAAAAAAAAAAACAACAACCAAATGAGACAAGAGACCTAGTGACGTTCAATGCATGAGGAAAATTCATACAAGTTAAACTAGACAAAAAATTCACTTTCATTTTAACAGAAAAAAATACTAGAGTTTATTTGGAATAAAATGCAGAGACTTTTAGAAAAAAATCAGAAAATGATTTTATATTTTAAAAATAATTTTCCTGAAATTTTAATTTATTTGCCAAATAGTGACATTTTATTTTGAAAATAAATGTGTTTTCATAATCATATAGAAGTCTGTGGCATATATACACTTCGATTCTGTTTGAAACTTTTAAGAGAAATTAAATGATGCAACTAAAATATTTATATTTCACAGGATTACTGGAGACTACATAAGTACAAACTTTAAAATGACATTAGAAAATACTTAGAATTATTTAACATTTAATAAATTAAATTTCATAAATTATTGGCATCGTGAGGTAAGATCAACCTTTTGCAGTTCTCCCCTTTGCTACACAATCAGCAAGTAATATTTACTCACATTAATTAATGCTATCATTTTGATATCTCACTTTTCTCTAACTAGCATGTAGGGATCATTTTGCTGGTTTAGTTGAAAGTCCAAAGGGTTAATTCCATGTCTAAATTAATACTCATTCCACAGGAATAAGTAATGCCTGGAATTGCCCAATGGCTTTGATCTGAGTGATAGCCCCTTGCTTAATATAACTAATTCATATTCAAGATAATATCTCAAAAGCTCTTTGTTTTATGTATTTATCTTATAGATAGTTAAGTAAACAGATGCTAGACAGATTTTCAAGCTACTTTAGAGTTTCATTTCTTCACCTACTCTGAAAATATGTTCAATTTTTCTGATAATACCTTTATATGGTTTTCATCAAGAAAAAAGTCAGTGAGATCACTTTTCTGAGAAAAAATCTTGAAATTACATTCACCTTTTCTATTTTTAAAGGTTTAATATGATTAAGGATTCAACAAACCTTAAGCAGATGTCATCAATCTAGCACCTTTAAGGAAGAGTGGAACTAAATTATTGAATACAAAACTTCAAAGGGACTCACTTATATAAGGAACTACACACTACTGAGTGACAGCAATGTCCGAGACACTATTCTGAGAATTTTAAATGCAATTATCCAATACAACAAATTGATGAACTAGGTCCTCTACATTTTACAGATCTGTTTTATAAATATTAAACTAGTAAAATGTGGATAAATAATTGTCTTAATATTATACAACTGTTGAGTGGTAAAGTGCTTTTGGGAGAATAATTACCAACCAAACACATCCGCTTCTTAATTCTTGGAATCAGTGAATGTCATGTAGGTTGTAAGGGGGGAGGGGATTAGGTTGCTTATGGAACTAAGGTCACTAAAGTATTGATTTTAAAATAGGGAGGTTATCTTGGAATATCCAGGAGGTCCCAATATATGAATAGTTATAAAAATCTTTATAAAAAGTAGCAGGGGGAAGTATAGTTAGTATTGAGAGTGATGTCATGTGAGAAAGACTTAGCCAGCCACTGCTGGCTTTGAAGATGAGCCAAGGAACTCAGACAACCGAAGTTGGAAAATACACAGAAGTGCGTTCTTCTTTATAACGCCAAGGCGAATGCTGCCTTGCTAGTACTTTGATTTTAACCCAATGAGAGTTATGTCAGACATCTGATCTCCAGGACTGAAAGACAATAAATTTGTCTTGTATTTACCCATTAAAATTTGCTATAGCAGCAACAGTAAACTATATAACAGGTGAAAACTTTATTCATTTATTCACTCATGTATAAAATTTTTATTAAATTCATGTTACATGCCAGACTCTGTTCTAGGCCCTCAGGAGCATCAGTGAAGAAAACAAATAAAAAGTTATTCTCATGAAACTCAACTATTCTTCTGTATGGGTAACAGAGATAATTTGAATCCGGATGGTCCTGTTTCAGAGACCTCATGCTGTGTTATCCTAACTCTGAATAACTGATGAAATGAAGGTTGCCTTGATCTAAAACTTAGAATTTGTATTTAAGAAGAAAATAATTTAGGCAGCAGAAGTGTGTGTGTGTATTTTACATATTTTATATGTATATAAATACATAAAATATATCTGTCATATTAAAACATACTTAAACCCCTATCAGTATACAATCATAACCATACACTTAAATCCTCCTTTAATCCACTAATTTTTGTTTTGTTTTGTTTCTACTGAAGAAAGCATGAGGGGTATAAAAAAATCTTAAAATTACATCTGGAATGGATATTAGTATACGTTTCTAATAATGTACTTTTTTCAAATATACCATGATAGGGCTTCTAATCCACAAATTTTATGAAAATATAGTGTCTTGTATTTTGAAAATAGGGAACAAGACATTGATCTTACAATGAAAAAAAA
>CAUYQV010119956.1:0-18426 GCA_963574575.1 Galagoides demidoff | reverse complement strand
GGAGACTCGCTTGAGCCCAGGAGTTGGAGGTTGCTATGAGCTGTGATGCCATGGCACTCTACCCAGGGGGATAGCTTGAGGCTCCGTCTCAAAAAATAAATAAATAAATAAATAAATAAATAAATAAATAAATAAATAAAGAGGAGGTAGGTGGTCAGGGCAGCCAGGAGGAACACATGGGTCTCAAGGAGGCTCCAGGACTGAAGGTTCTTGGAACTTCTCCAAATTTCAGAGCACCAGGCACACAGCAAGAAGAAAGGAGTTTTGGTGGGAACTGGAGATTCTTCATCTGGATCAGGCAAATAATTCTTTCCTCTCAATTTATTATCTACAATAAACCTCCTCCTCAAGAAAAATTCATCCAAGAGAATTATTAGAGTCCCTCCTGAGAACCAGGGCCGAGGTGGAAGGCCCCTCAGATCCTGCTGGTGCTCTGCTAGGCTGCTTCCAAGACACTCCAGGTTCCTGGGGTTCTGACTGGGCTCTGTGTAATTTCAGCAGAGATGATGTGGGGGAGATTTCAAAGAACCAGTGGCTTTGTTCTCCTGCCACTGAGGTGCTGTGGGGACCACAGAGCAGAGATTGCTCCAACCTAAGGCTCCCTGGCATCAGGGGTCGGGAGCACAGCACTCATTCCAGATATCTCAAGGGGCTTCCAAGGGCAGCAATGCTCACCCCCATGAGCCACAGACACCCACAGGCCTGGGGATAGAGCTCAGCCCCCACAGACATGCATGAAGGACCCCAAGGACATGTTTGCAGAACCCCAGACACGAACGCAGGTCCCCAGACATACTCACAGGACCCTAGACACACTCACAGAATCCCAGACGCACACGAAGGACCCCAGACATACTCACAGGACCCCAGACACACTTGCAGGACCCCAGACACGCACACAGGACTCCAGACATGCACATAGGCCCCATGGCAGCGGCTAATAGAGAAAACTGAGACCAGCAGAACCACCACATGCTGCTGTCCTCATGGCCAAGGCATCACCTCGTGGACGGGGGTGGACAGGCACTCCCTACGGTGCACAATGAGAGTGACAGAGCTGCCTCTAAGCGTCTTATGCAATTTACTACTGAACTGTCCTCAGGCAGGTGCTAGGACTGCCATCCTGTTTCACAGTTCCCGCACCTACCCTGGGGCACACAGCCCCACAGTGGCTCACACTCTGTGACGGGCACACCCAGACCCTGTACCTTGTGGCCCCCCAAGGAACGTCACCTCGGTTCTACATGGATAGCTGAGGCCAGCACCTACCTGTGTGGTTGGAAAACTGGACAGAATTCACTGCATCGATCTCAAACCCCAGCACCTGCAAGACACAGAAGGCACAATAGAGGACAGCCAGGTCTGCGTCCCAGCAACCCCAGCAGCTGCCTGGAGGGGAGCGACCCAAGGGGCTGGGCAGGGTCCCCCAGGCGCAGGCTGGTGTAGACAGCTGGGGACCAGGAGGCTCTCCCTAGTCTGGCTCAACATTTGCACTTTTGGGGCCACCTGTGTCTGGCAACAGACACCAACCAGCCCTAAGGATCGGGACACGGAGGCTACTGCCCAGCCTGCTGAGACTCAACAAAGAAGCACATCACAGATCATTCCGAAAATCTCACCAAAGAAAAGTACACAATGAAACTAGCACAGTGTGTCTGTCCAGACACTGAGCAATGGCTATGAGGCCATCTTTGCTGTGGGCTTCCAGACCCCACTCTGAGGGAAGGGACCGGGCCCAGGAGCGCACAGGTGGGGGGCAAAGGAGGGGGTGGGGAACCAGAGGGAATGGGGCTGCGCAGCCACATCCCCACATCTCCAGGGCAGGGGCCAGGTGTCCTCGGCTGCTTCTCTTTTCTCTCTCTACCTGAACAACCAACCAGTTCTCAACTTAACATTCAAACGAGGCAGTGTCTCAGTGCCAGCAGTTGGGGGAGCAGCCACCGCTGGAGAGGGCTAGGGCGAGGAGGGGGGCTGTCTTCAGGTGGGGTTCGCTGTATGCTCACCCACTGAGCTGTACACTTATAGTCTGTGTTCACCAGGGACTTTCTGGGCGAGCACAGTTAAGCCAGTATTGTCACTAAAATAACGAAACAAAAATTAGCAGTCTTTCTAAATTCATTCGCCTAACTCTGTGGCCAACCATTCACAGACAGCTTGCAGTGTTCCAAATCCCTTAAAATTCTAATCAACTCTGAAGGATTTTAAGCAGCAGTAACACAAATCCTGACAATCCTGCCAAAATATTCTGCTCCATTGCTTCTGGGAGCGTAGCTAATTAATCCTTTGGGGCTAGCAAACGTATTTGGGAACCAACTTACTATTTTCTGCTTCTAAGTGAGAGCGAGAGCTAAGCCCCTGAGCTGGCTTCTCCATTTCAAACACCAGCATCAAACTCAGCCTATTAATCAGCATCACATGATGGTTAAACGCTTCCCAGTGCACCTACAAACTACACGTGCGGCAGGAAGCCACACTCAGAAGGAAGATGCTGCTGGCAGGCTGGGACCCCAGAGAAAGGGGCCTCTTTAGTTGAGCTGGAACTCGTCCTTCAGCTAAACTCACCCTTCTGTGCCTGGCCCTGTCAAGCTGCCGCCAAGACTCTGAAAATCACATCCCTACATTGCCAGGAGGGAGGGATGTGCTCTGCCTGGCAGCACTCCTCTCCCCCCAGGCTCTTCTTCCCTGGGGCAGGGACAGTGCCTTCCCATGGTGCCTTTCACTTTTCCACTTGCATAATTTCTCATCAGGCCCCCCTCCCTGTGACCCACCTTTTCATTTATCCCAAAGTGTCAGGTGCCTCCCTCATGGTATCTTTGTGCTCTCCCCGCCACCTCTTTTTTTGGATGGGATCTGGCTCTATCACCAGGCTGGAGCACAAAGGCGCAACCATAGCTTACTGCAGCCTCAAACTCCTGAGTTCAAACAGTCCTCCCGCCTCAGCCTCCTGAGTAGCTGGCACTAGAGGTGCCACCACTATGTCTGGCTAATTCTTTAATTTTCTTTGTAAAGACGCGGTTGCACTGTTACCCAGATGGTCTTAAATTCATGGCTGCAGTGATCCTCCTGCCTCAGCCTCCCACAGTGCTGGGATTACACATGTCCCCTTTCTGTCTTTTCCTTTCTCCCAGTACCTGGCTTAACAACTGTCTACCACACAATGTTAAGCAATTGCTCTAGTTTCTGCTCCAGGCTGGGCCCTGTCTGACACCCCCAACACTAGAAGGAACAGCTGGTGTCTCTCACCTCTGCCCAACATGCTGGGCAGAACAAGGGCCTGCCCCTGGACAGCCTTCAACGGGACCAGACAGGGTGCCCTGGGCTCCCGCTGACCTTCAGGACCACCCCCACTGCAGGCCACTTAAGTGACGGATGCTCTAGGTATCGTCTTGGGAGAGAAGCACATTGTTTTATAGTAAGTCTTGTATACAAAATGGCCTATGGGACTCCTGTGGCAGAGGGATTCTGCAAGTGACCTTCGGTGACCCTCAGTCATCCTGTGTAACCCTGGAGTGTGGCGGAGGCTATGATGGTGATCTCCCTCCTGCTGTGATGCTACTGTCTAGGGGGGTCTCATCTGACTATGAACCTTCATTGTCTCAGGATGGCGGGCAAAGGGGAAATCAGAGCAGTAGGAAGGTGAGGAGGACTCACTGAACCGCTGCAGGCCAGTGTCTGAAAGTGAGTCATACTGGGAGGTCAAGGTGGATGGACTGCCTGAGGTCAGGAGTTCAAGACCAGCCTGAGCGAGACCCCCATCTCTAAAAAAATTGCCAGGCATCATGGCAGGCCCCTGTAGTCCCAGCTACTCAGGAGGCTGAGGCAAGAGAATCACTTGAGCCAAAGAGTTTGAGGTTGCTTAAGCTATGACACCATAGCACTCAACCCCAGGGTGACTCAAAAAAAAAAAGAGAAACTGAGTCATAAAACTCACATTTGCATGGATTACAGTAAGAGCAAACATAACACACATTCCGGCTCCCCCAGTCTCACACTTTACCCATGCTCTTGAGCTGTGTCTGTCCACGGCACCTGTTCGGGGGATACTACATGATGAGGGCAACTGCGTCTTGTCCCACCCCTACCTGCTGCCTTCCGCTCAGCCATCCTGCAAGAGCTGACACCAAGGAAATGGAGACACACAAGTACATTCACCCTGCCAATCTCTACACAGTTACCATACATGGTGGCACACAGTCCCTCTGGAATTCTCCCCAATGTCCCATCTCTACAGCCAATCCCATTCCTGTAATGGTCTCAGGGCCCTTCTGCTACTGTTCTGCCTATGTCCCCTGCATGTGCCCTCTATGAAGGGTCATGAAGGGTCTGCTGATGTCCCTACCAGATGTCCCACCACCACAGCCTGATGCCCCCCCTGCCTTATCTCCACTGTCCTGTGCTTTTGACGCTGGAGCTGCAGAGCCACCGGCCGCTCTCTGAACCCCCTAAAGCCCTGAAACCTCCTCATCAGCTTCCCTCTCCTCAACTCGGCTGAACCTTCTTTTAGCCTCCAAGACCCCACCTTCCTGGCCTTGCTACGGCACTCCTTTCCCGGGTGGGATTCTCAGGGTTTGAGGCTCCCTGTTCCGCATGTGCCTCTGACAAATCCTGGCCCTGGTCAAAGCACCTGGCCGCAAGCTGCACCAGCAAACCCACCCCTGATGTGGGAAAGACCAGAGTCTGGTGGGAAAGCTCCTGGTCACCACAGTGGGGAAGATTCCTAACTCAGTGGTAACTATGTAAATGGGAAGGGCCTATTGGGGGTCAGAGTTTGCCTGTCAAGGCCACCTCCTGTCCACCATAAGCCTTCCAGACCATACCAGGTGCGCTCAGAACAATCCCAGGCAGAGCCCAGCTAGGAGCTGCCTCCAGCTTCCTCCCCACCCCCACTGTGGGGCCTTTCGCTTCAGTCACAGGACTGGCACTCCCTCCTGACTCCCTTCTCCCTGCCACCCACAGGCACTGGCATCCTCCTGCCAGGCTCAGAAGTGCCACATGCAGGGATGGCTGCCTCGGATGGGTGGCAGGTGCTCTCGGGGGCCACATGCCTGCTGAGTTCTGCCTCATCAACCAGTGAGGCAGACACAGCAGACACCGTGAGTGCAGCAGCTCCCTGGTCTGCCCTCCACCACTGAGGCAGAGTGACTCAGAACGGCAGGAGGAGGACACTCTGGAATGTTCTGGTGCAGTCTTCCACCCGGTCAGACCACTCTGGCTCCGGTATCTCAGGGGACAAAAGGATGCCTGCAGCACATCAGTGCTACAGGTGTCCCTGGCCAAAGGAAGCCCTGCTGTGGCCACTTCCACAGGTAACTCGAGTATGGAACAGGGAAGGAAGAGCGTCACCTGCTCTCATCCTGCCCACCATGCCCATCTGTTACCAGACAGCCCTGCAGCTCAGCGCAGTCACCTCCTGTGTCCTCTGCCCTCCACGGGGCACTTCTATGGGCACGGTCCTGGGTCCTCCCACGCAGGCTCCCACCTTCCTGACTATGCACCCTTGTCTCAGCGTCACACCTGCACCTCATCACTTCAGCCCCGTCCTACTCACAGCACAAGGACACCCTGACTGCCGTTTCCAGGCCCCGGCCCCAAGCAGGCCCCATGAACTGGCTGGTTAGAGTCTGTAGTGCTTGGCATACTATGAAGCTAAAGAGAGCTCATGGCTGAAGCAGAAGCACTAGACAACCAGACAGCCGGCGGCCAAGTGCAGATGGTACAGAGCGGCATTCCTGACCCAGCCTGGGCTCCTCAGCATGGTTGCAGCTGTGTCCACCCCACACAAACGTCACCTTTACCCCAGCTCCTTGGTCTCTGTCACTGGTGACACCCTCCCCTAGACGCTGTAATTCTGAGTCTGGTCAGCTAGAGTTCCCCACCCTAGACCTTGTTCCCACTCACAGCAACTGGGCCCTGGGGTGGGTCAAGCCTGTGTCCACCTCTCTGGCTTCCTCAGTTTAGCCACCCAAGGACAACCACACTTTCAGGTGCTTGGAGGCCATCACAGATGAGGAAACAGGATGGGAGGCTGAGGGTGGCAGGTGGGTGGGGGCTGCTGGCTGGCAGGCTTATCTCAGTGGCAGAAGAGGCCCCACGTGGGGCCAGACTACAGATGAACAGGGTAGTGCCACCTCTCCTCGGCCACTCACAACACTGAGCAATACCCGACACACATGCACACTTGCTCACCAGTGCTCACACTCACACATGCAGATGCAGGCCCATGCCCACTTGCTCACCTGTGCTCACACACAGGCATGCTGACACACACACAGATGTAAGCCCATGCAGGCCTGCTCACCTGTGCTCACACACATGCATGCTGACACACACAAGATGATGTAGGCCCATGCACACTTGCTCACTGAGGCCAAAATACACGCATACATAAGCTCACGCACACCACGCATACATATCTCACATGCACACACATGCACACCCACTTACATGTGCACAGATGTGGTCCAGGGGGCCAGAGTAGGGAGGGAAAAAGAGATGGGAGATGGGACCAGTAAGCTTTTGCTTTTCTCCATAACAGCCAAAGAAGAATAACAGAAACTCAGTCCCTAACTAAGAAAGTCAGAAAAGCAAGAAACTAACTAATTCTGTTCCTTCTTGAAGAATATAAAAGGACAAGTGGGCCAGCTCGGTGCCTGTGGCTCAAGCGGCTAAGGCACCAGCCACAAACACCTGAGCTGGTGAGTTCAAATCCAGCCAGGGCCTGCCAAACAACAATGACAACTACAACCAAAATATAGCCAGGTGTTATGGCGGGCGCTTGTAGTCCCAGCTACTTGGGAAGCTGAGGCAAGAGGATCGCTTAAGCCCAGGAGTTGGAGGTTGCTGTGATGCTACAACACTCTATCCAAGGTATCAGCCTGAGGCTCTGTCTCAAAAAAAAAAAAAAAAGGCAAGTGGGCAAAATACCAAAATGACGCCTCTGTCTCTAAGACTGTGATACATTCTGGCTCAGAACCAGAACTAGCTGAGGCCAGAATGAGGGAGAATCCCAACTAGATGGGAGGGAGGCAGCGTGGCGGTGAGGAGGGCATGAAAGGACGTCCTCTCAGCAGCTTTCCAACGTGGGCACATCACTGGGGGAAGTGAGCAAGGCCCATCCTGGGCCGAGGGAGATGTACTTCTCAGCGCTGGCTCTTCAGCACTGCTTGCAGATACATGTCACCTTGAAAAATGTTAAGGCAAAAAAGGGCAGCGTGACATTCATCCAGTAACTTATGAATGAAGCTCTGGAGAAGAAGGCTCTTTCTATCCTAGAAATTCTAAGAAAAAAATGTAAAGATTTTCTAAAAGTCCAGGTGTTTTAACCACTTACTCAAGCCAATGCACGTCTCTGAAGACCCTTGCAGCTTGGGGGATTCTTAGAGGTTAGAAAGCAGGTTCTTAGTACAAGCAAGCCTCCTGGGACCTCATCACAAGTCTAGGACGGCAAGGGGTGACTTACTCACATGAAGTCTCCATTTATCTGTGGCTTCTGTTCCTGTCCAGGGCAGCAAAGTCCAGGGATTCGGTGGGACCCTCAACCTCTGCCCTAGATACTTTTGCCAATGTCACTCAACAGATAGGTGTTGAAATCTAGGGTTCCAGGAAAGAGCCCCCCTATTCCTGCAGGGGGTTCAAGCCCCAGGAAACAGGCTTGGCTTTGATGCCCCACAGTCCCCACTCAGATGTCTGGGTCTGCTTCTGCACTAACAGGCCAGGAGAGTCAAAGAATGAAGCTGATTTCTGCAGGCCCCAAGTGAGCCCTCCTGATAGCATCTTCTAGTGGGGATGGGGCCCTGTGCTCTGCCTTCCAATCTTGGCAATACGGTATTTAAATGGGTTTTGAGCTAAGACCCCAAGTCAGATTCTCAGAGACACTGGGACCCAGTAACTTAACATCTAATACCCACTACCTCCTCCCCACCATGATGACCCATGGGGCTACACCTGCCCTGTGACCCTCCAGCTCAGAGGCCATGGGTGACAATCTGGGGTGGGGGTGCCTGATGCCCAGCGTGGGCTGCTCCACAGACTAAGTGAAGAGAAGCTGCTAACTAGCCACCCTGGACACGTTGTTGGGACTGACCACCTGCTCCACAAGGCTGCTGGTACCTTGGAAGCACCCGCTGCCACACTCAGGAGATGGTCTTCTTTTTTTTTTTTTTGAGACAGAACCTCAACCTATCACTCTGGGTAGAGTGCTGTGGCATCACAGCTCACAGCAACCTCCAGCTCCTGGGCTCAAGTGATTCTCCTGCCTCAGCCTCCCAAGTAGCTAGGACCACAGGCGCCCGCCACAACACCTGGCTATTTTTTGGTTGCAGCTGTCATTGTTGTTTGGTGGGCCTGCTCTGGATTTGAACATGCCAGCTCAGGTGTATGTGGCTGGTGCCTTAGCCACTTGAGCCACAGGAGATGTTCTTGGCTGCCCAGCCTACAGGGGGACGCAGGGAGGCACAGCATCCACGGCTGCACAGGCAGCATATACTGGCCACTGTGTTGCTCCCCACTTGCTGAAAGGACACCTTGATGTCATCAACTTCTGGGGCTTTAATTAAGCCCTAAACTTAGTCCACTTGAATTTCTCTGACGGTTCCAGCTCCTTCTAATCCATAATGGATTAAATGGTATTGTTTGCTGGAACCCAAGAACATGACCATATTTGGAAAAGGGTCTTCGCAGATGTGATTAAGTTAGATTCTAAAATGAGATCATCCGGGGGGGCGCTGAATCCTGTGACAAGTCTCATACAGGAAGAAGACATGGAGGAGAAGTCCATGTGAAGACAGGCAGAGACTACAGTGACACAGCCAGAAGCCAAGGACACCTGAGGCCACCAGGAGCTGGAAGCGGCTGCTCTGAGCAGCCTGGGAGCACCGCCCAGTCCTCACCTTGATCTCAGACTTCTGGCCTCCAGACCATGAGAGCACAAATTCCTGTTGTTTAAACCACCCAGCTGTGGTACTCTGTACAGCAGTCCAGATAAACTGACACTTATCCTCGAGTCATTTCCCTGTTTTCACCCCAACAATAGGCAGTGGGGCAGGAGCGGGCTGTGAGGCTGCCCTGAGGACCCCGGGGTCTCTGTCCCCAAAGGGCTGCAGAACACAGGCTCTCTGCAGACATAGGAGAATGAAACCTCCCCGACCTGGAAGTACCCAAGGCTTTCTTCTTCCATGAGGAAAGAGTCCTGGCAGCACTTGGTGGGGGACAGCAGGCATGGCATGTTGCATTCCATCCACTCCTCACCTTTCCCTCTTCTCTGAGAATCCAAGTCAGAGCACTGGAGAAGTCCCCAAGGTCCACCTGTCCTTGGCCCAGTCCTGACCCTGTTCCTGTCCTCCTTGCTCTCTGCAAACCCCAACTCATGCGGCTGGCCACTGTCACCTCTGCCCATGCTGCTCACATTAACATGCTCCTTTCAGCCACTGAAATGTACCTTGGACTCGAGCACAGGAACAAAATCCGCACAGAGGGTCAAGGTCCCTCTCCTCTCTCTGTGGTAGGATGCTTTCATCAGCCTAGCCCAGGGCAGGAGGCTCCCTGTGCATGGCAGAGTAAGACTGAGAGTGGTGTGCCCAGAGGACCTCATAGGAAGCAGTGATTCCTTGTAGGAAGCCAGCTCTGAAGCCTAGAAGTGCAGGCTGTACAGTTAGGACAACGGACACAAGCTGAGCCCAGCACAAAGGGCACAAGGAACCCTGGCACCATCCTGCTAACAGGGACTGTGCCTGGTTTGCAGGTGAGGCTTGGAAAGGCTCAGAAACTGGGGGCAGGTCCCTCAGTCAAGTTCCAAGATGAGGGATGTCTACTTCAAGGCAGGATGCCAGACACCAGGTCAGTCCCAATAGTCAGCCTCTCCAACCCCACCCAACGCCATGCCCGAGGCTTTCTCTGGTCTCTTTCCAAGTGGCATTAGGGCAAATCTTTGAGGCCCACCAGAGATTCCATTCTCCCCATTTTTAAGTTTTCTTTCCTCGTATTCAGCCACGTGAACGAGCCTTTAGAGACCCAAGCTGCATGCATGTGGATCAAAATCAAGATTCCACCCCTCAAGAGCAGCTTGGAATCCTAGGGGATACTTCCCCTTGGAATTGCTGCTGGAGGTGACAAGCAGTGGCCCCAACCGAAGCCCACTTCCAGGCTCTGCCTACCCCAGCCCTCCTGTGCTCCTGACACTGATCCAAACTGGTCCTTGCCAGTGACCAGTTCAATGTTTCTCCGTCCAGCAGAGCTCAGACGTGGCCTTGGGAGGAGGTTTGTGTAAAAATGCCTGCATGGGACCTGTGAAGCCCACAGGTAAGGAGAGACCCTGTGGCAACCACAGGCAAGGATGCTGGGCACTGGGGAGACCCCAGGGAAGAAGGGCAGCTCTGTCCCTAAGAGGCACTGCCTGAGAGGAGTTGGGAGTTCAAGAAGCAGAGATGCTGCTGGAGGAAGTATGCCCAAGTAAGAGATTAAGAAGGAACAGCAGCAGGTGGACACGGAGGAGGGACAGAGGGCTGAAGCTGTTCTCAGAGTCCAGCCTGAGCCTGGCCGGGCTTCCGTGGCTGCTCCTGCTTTAGGGACCCTGCATCTTTCTGCCCAGCACAATCCTACACAGGGTGACCTCTCCTTCCCACCCCCCAGTTCTAGATGGCAGTCAAGCCTGGACTAAGGAACAGGTGCACCCTGACTGCCCCATGCAGGCTCTACCACACATGGGACCTGCCATACCTGCTCCCTTGCTCAGGGACCAGGTCAAAGGGGAACAGTGCAGGAGGGCCACCACACCCAGCTAGGCCGCCCAACCTCCCGCTGCTGACAGGCAAGGAAGGGTTCTTCCTCACCCTGCTTCTGCTTCTGGCCCAGCATGACACCTCTCTGCACCCAGGCCTCCTCCCACCCCTCCAAGGGCCACTCAGCTACAATGAGTGGCAGGTTGCCCTGCCTGGGAACCACCCCTCAAGCTGCTAAGGACACAGAGGGCCAACAGGAGGGACCTGCCAGGAAGGCAAGACTAAAAATTTCAAAAGGCAGCTTCCTAAAGCCCAGGCCATCCTGAGCTGGTCCCCCTCAAAGTCCTCTGCTTTGAGCCCACATTTGTAAGGGGTGGGAGCTTCTCTGCAGGGGGTGCAGGCCCTATGCCCACACCCTTCCCTTTGACCACCCCCCTGGAGTGGGCACCATGACCTCACTGTCCCTGACCTTAGCTGCCTCCTTGGTCCTCCAGTCCTCGTGACCCACACGGGGCAGGGAGGGATAGAGAGAAGATCGGCAGGTGAGCACGCAAACACCTGCCTTCCCCAACCCGCCCCGGCTCAGGGCTCTCTGCGCTCTCGCGGAGCACTGGTGAGGGTGGGCTTCTCCGTGCCTCCACCCAGCCCTGCAGCATTTTCTCGCCTCCTGGGAACCCCCACCCGACGCTGGCACGGATGGCTGTAAGAGGCAGGAACCAGCAGGGGCCAGAGGTTGCGCCACCACGGCTAGCGCACGGGGACTTATCCCCCTTGAGCACTCTACCCCGTCACTGGGACCAATCCCACCAGCAAGGGCCCACCACGGACGCTCAGCCCGCTTCCGCCCCTGTAAATCAGGCAGACGCGGGAGGCTCATCTCAGTGCCTGCCTCCCCCGGCACCCTGCGCCGCCCCAGCTCAGACCCGGGAAGGGGGCAAGGCTCGTGTCAGGTGGGCCCGCCAAGGTCACGAGGAGGCCGGCAGCAGTCACTACGCCGCGGGCCCGCACCGCTGGGCGCGGGGACGCCCGAGCGCGTTACGTAAGGCCGGGCGGCGGGTCGGGGCGGCGCGTACCTGCAGAGGGAACGTGGCCGCCCGGTTGCCCACGTAGCCGCGGACGACGTGGCTCTGGATGGAGAGCACCCGGCACTCCTCCTCCATGCCGGGCCTGGCCGCGGCGGCGCGGGGCCCAGGCGGGTGTCACGAGCTCCGCCGCTAGCTCACAGAGGGCTTGGGTTCTGCTCGGCTCTCGCTCGGCGCAGGCGCTCGGCTCGGACGCCCAGGCCGCCTCCCCCTGACCTCAGCTAGCTGCTCTGCACCGCAAGCTCCGCGCGGCGCCGGGGCGGGGCGGGGGCGGGGACAGTCGAGCAAGCCCCGCCCCGGGAAGGGAAAATAGGGAAAAAGCGAAACTGGACCGCGGCCAGCTCAGCCTCTGTGACCCAGGTCGCTGTGCACGTGGGTTGGAGCTGCGTTTTAATCTTACCCAGCGGTGACTCTGTCGTACCGGTCATTCATTCACTCGCTCGCTCATTCAACACACGTGGCCGCCCCTGGCCCTGCGCCCCGCGGTGCGGCCAGCCGGAGACTGGGGCCAGCTCCATGCCCCTGACCACGGGGCGCGACCCTCGGGGTGCAGCCTGACTGTGAACCTGCTCCGAGCGCAGAGCCCGGGAGAGCGGGCGTAGGGCATGGCGGCGGCGCGGAAGTGAACCGGGCCGCCCTCCCCACGCCCCCAATGCACCCCCACACGTGCCTCGTTCCCACTCCAGGGTGCCTCAGGGCCCCGATCCGGGTGGGCAACCGCTCATTCTCCTGCCTGCGGACCCGGAGGCGGGACCCTACCCGCGCTCCCTCTTTGGGGCGGGGCGCCCCTCTGCCACCACATCCGCGCAGTACTTGCAAGCTACTGGGGGATGCGGGAGCTGGCGAGGCCAGCCAGGTCCGCACAGGGATGGACATCTACAAGGAGCCGTGACACCTCTGGGGACCCCGCGTATCCCCTTCGTTGGCGGGGCCTGCAGGTGCACCCAGCCCCCAGCCCCAGCGAAGTGCCAGGCCCTCCAGCCACAGGTGTCTTGGGACTGGGCCAAGTGTCTGGTCCTACAGGGCCTGCCCACAAGGACAAAGCAGACCCGGTGGAGGCCCAGCCCCAACGTTACACCACTGCTTCCCTTCTGAACCCACAGACAAGGCGATTTGGGTTCCTTGGGGTTATTGACACTAGACTAAAGAAAGTCTTGCTGGCATAAGGCTGCGCACGCACGCACACACTTAAGGCACTCTGTAGCTTGGTGAGAGCTGCCGGTGATGGCCGGGAGGGCATTGCTGTAGAGGTCCCTCCCCTCGCATTCCCTCTCCTCCCCTCACTTTCTGAGACAGTCTCATTCTGTGATCCTGGGTAGAATGCCATGGCATCATCATAGCTCACAGCAACCTCTAACTCTTGGGTTCAAATGATTCTCTTACCTTAGTTTTTCTATTTTTTAGTAGAGATGGAATCTCCCTCTTGCTCAGGGTGGTCTTGAACTCCCGAGCTCAAGCAGTCCACTGGCCTCTGCTTCCCAGAGTGCTGGGATTACAGGTGTGAGCCATCTGCCTGGCCTAGAGGTCCATATTTTAAAGAGGAAATTACATTGTCATTAGCAATAATTGTCAATTAATAATAGTTAACATTTAAGCCAGGGGCAATGGCCAGTGTCTGTAGTCCCAGCTTCTTGGGAGGCTGGAGGATTATTTGAACCCAGCAGTTGGAGTCCTGGGCTGTTAACACAGGGAGAGTCTGTCTCAACAGTAATAATAATAATAATAATTGCTGGCATTCATTGAGTGTTGTGAGCTCCTGTTCCCCCTGCTTTTTCCCATTCCCCCCACCCTACAGGCAAGCTCCCGTTCCCCTGCCCTAGGGGAAACCTGCCCTCTCCCATTCCCCCAGTCCACCCTACCGGCCTTCCCAGCCCATTCCCATGCTCTCCAGAATTCACAGAGGCATGGAGAGTCCCAAGTTTCACAAAACCCCCAAGTTCTCAGTAGATAAACAATGGTGGAAAACCTGTCCAGGCTTGCTCAGTAGATGAACAATGGTGGAAAATTCACTGAGGCTTGACTAATTACTGCTGTATAACCATAACCATTGTGATTTAAGATGTAGCCATTGATCAATTATTGTTATATAATCATTACCATTGTATCCATTGATAACCAAGCAGTATCCCTGCCAATGGCAATGTTCCTTGTGTACCCCCCCTCACTTAAGCCATGCAGAGAAAAAAAGGTATAAAAGACAAAAAAACCCTGCACTTGGGGGCCGCTTGTCTCAGAACAACAGCCCCCTGCGCAGGTGTGAATAAATCACCGATTGATAGCATCTGAGTGGGTCCGAGTTTATTTTTTCCTAACCCCAAGGTTATTTCATGAGCACTTGCTGTGTGCTAAGCACATTTCACACATTAACATGTTGACTCTTCACAGCCATGTTTTATGGTAGGATTCATCCCATTTTACAGATAAGGAAACCAAGGAGGAGAAGCTAGGTTATAGAGGAGGTTACAGAAGGAGATTATAGAGTTGGTAACAAGTGTTGGGGGAGAGCCTCAGGAACCCACAGTGCTGCCCACTGCCCTGACTGGCCTTTCCCATCCTGCTCTGTGAGGGACTGATAATCTATCCCCTTCTGTGCAGCTGACTTCATGGCTCCCCACCTTGGTTTGTTTATTTTTTTTTTTTAGAGACAGAGTCTCACTTTTTGCCCTTGGTAGAGTGCCGTGGCGTCACAGCCCACAGCAACCTCCAACTCCTGGGCTTAGGCCATTCTCTTGCCTCAGCCTCCCGAGTAGCTGGGACTACAGGCGCCCGCCACAACGCCTGGCTATTTTTTATTGCAGTTTGGCTGGGGCCGGGTTTGAACCTGCCACCCTCAGTATATGGGGCTGGCACCCTACTCACTGAGTCACAGGTGCCGCCCCATGGCTCCCCACCTTGGTTTGTCACCGGTGGTCCCCTCTCTGCTCCCTGGGCAAGCATCATAGGCACCCTCCCCAGCCTTAGTCCCCCACCCATCACATCTTTGGCTTGGGTAGATCCAAACCACTGAGAGGAAAGAGCAGAGGATCTAGAGAAGGGACTTAGCAGCCCCCTGACCTGTGGGCTCTGGGCCCTTCCCCTCAAAAGTGGGCCCAGGTACCTGGAGGTCAAAATGCTGGCACTGACATTTTGGTGAATACACTTTGCTTAGTTTCTTGGCCTTTCAAAGAGCTGGTTGCCTACCCCCAGCTGTTGGCCAGATGCCCAGCACCCGCGGTTCTTAGACCGCCGTCCTCTGGGGGACCCTGATGCACACTCCAGGACCCAGCCCTGTCTCCCCTTGCTGAGCCTGGTCCTATGCTCCCCATGAGCTCTCCAGCTGCTTCTGAGACCACCCCCAGAGGAAAGGCACTGTTAGGCAGATGAGTTAATTCGGTATTTTTATGAGTGCTTATTAACATGCTATTAATTATCAGTCCAAGAGCAAACTTTCTCCTTGATGACTCAGTGAACACCTTCCAGAATGATGAGTCTATTGGCAAGACACTCCCAGTCCTGGCCAGGAGATGGATGGACCACCTCGCTAATCCTGGGCCCCTGGGTCAGCCCTTCCTGGGAGAGGGCCCCGGGAGGGTGGCAGATAGGAAGGGCAGGAGGAGAGAGCGGCTGGAAAGCCCCAGAATCTGGGTCTAGTCTGAGACAAGTGGGTGGGGTCCAGCAGGTGATTTCCAGACAGTCATTCTTCTGAATCTGAGAGAATTTACACCAAGCTGGTCTCCCGCCAGAGGGTTTGAGTTAGGGGCGTCTGAGTTGAGTTACCAGTGATAGTAGGTAATATAGGGTGCCTTCCAAGGATGGTGACCCTTGGAAAGTGCCCATCATTATGGTGACTGTTTGTCATGTGATGAGTAATAATTTTTAAAAGCTTTCCATTTGGACACAGTACATAATAAATTTTCATCTACACCCTGGAGGCACTGGAGATGTTCTAAGCAAGAGACCACACCCAGGGGAATTTTGGCTTAGAAATTATTCCATTTGAGCTTGGCCAAAAGTTTGAACAATGGCTTAGTTACCTGGGCAGCTGTAGCAAATTACCACAGACTGTGTGGCTTAAACAACAGAAATGTCTCACTGTGCTGAAGGCTTCAAGTCTCCATCACAATGTCAACTGGTCCAGTTCCTGGTGGGGACCCTCTTCCTGGCTCCCAGACACCACCTTCTCACCGAGTCTGTACGTGACCTCTTCTTTCGGTGGCCTCAAGAGAAAGCAAGCTCTAGCTTCTCCTCCTCCTTCCTCCTCCTCCTCCTCTTCCTCTTGAGACAGAGCCTCAAGCTGTCACCCTGGGTAGAGTGCTGTGACATCATAGCTCACAGCAACCTCCAACCCCTGGGCTCAAGCGATTCTCCTGACTCCACCTCCCAAGTAGCTCGAACTACAGGTGCCCACCAGAACACCCAGCTATTTTTTGGTTGCAGCTGTCATTGTTGTTTGGAAGGCCAGGGCTGGATTCGAACCCGCCAGCTTAGGTGTATGTGGCGGGTGTCTTAGCCGCTTGAGCCACAGGCGCCGAGCCTTCTTTCTTTGAGACAGAGTGTCACTATGTTGTCCTCCGTAGAGTGCTGTGGAGTCACAGCTCACAGGAACCTCAAACTCCTGGGCTTAAGTGATTCTCTTGCCTCAGCCTCCCAAGTAGCTGGGACTACAGGCGCCTGGCACAATGCCTGGCTATTGATTACTTTTTTTTTTAAATGTTTGAGATGGAGTCTCACATATTGCTCAGGCTGGTCCTGAACTCTTGAGCTCCAGAGATTCTCCCAGCTCAGCCTCCTGAGTAACCGGCTCTGTCTCTCCCTCTTCCTGTAAGGGCACTAATTCCATCATGTGGGCTTCACTCTCACCACTTCATCTAATCAACCTAATCACCCCAAAGGCCCACCTCACACATCATCAGATGGGGGCTCAGGCTTCAACACATGGACTTCAGGGAAACACAAGTATTCAGTCATGGGGGCATGTCTGCCCTACCAGCCCGGCAAGCCCAGCAGCCCAGCACCGTCAGAGCAGTGCCCTGGTTCCAGAATCCCACTTGGGCCTGAGTTTCCCCACTTCGGCGACTCCTAGATCGGTGTCACCTTCAGCTTGGGGTGAACCTTGCATATAAGCTGCCTATTATGGATTGACTGGTGGGTGTCCTCTCTCTAATTTGTAGGTCAGCATCCTAACCCTAGCATCTCAGATGTGCCTCATTTGGAGACAGGGCCTTTGCAGGTGTAATAAGTTGAAGAGTGGTCACTAGGAAGGGCCCTAATTCACTACGTTGGCATTGTTATAAAAGGGAGAAGGAGACGTGAGGACGTGGGAAAAGGACTATCTCCTAGCTGGGGATGTAGGCCTGGAACAGATTCTCACACCCTCACCTTTATTTTAGACCTCTGGCCTTTAGTGCTGCAAGACAGGACATTCTGTTGCTTAAACTGTGGCACCACATCGTAAAAGCCCCAGCACAGCCAGACACTGCCGGGCCGAATGCCGCTCCACTTCTGCCTGCTGTCACCTGCTGCACGTCAGTCAGCATCCTGACTACACCTGAGGGTGCCGCCTGGTGGGGAGCAAGGCTGTCCCTCGTGGTCCAAGGCTACTGACCTTGACCCCAAAGAGCCGGACAGCACTATGGAAGGACAGATGTGTGCAGCTCAGCTTGTGACACGTGTGTCCCAGATTGTCTGCAGCTTTTCCAGTTTCACTCATTCTGTCCCACCAGCAGACTGTAAACACTGGTTTTAGGTCCAGAAAATGTAGCCACTGTCTCTAGGCTTCTCCTGATCTAGTATGTGTCTCCAACCCTGGCAATCAGGGAAAAGGGCCCCAGTGACTCATCACTGTGTAGCCATGATTTGTATGCTGAAGCACCATGAAACCACAATGTGAAGGTATTTGGAGGCACAGAATAATTATTATATGTGTTATGATAATCATTGATGCTACTGTTGTAATAATTTGGGGGGCACCACAAACTGTGCCCATATAATGCAGTAACTTCCTGACAAGTGGTATGTGTGCTCTGACTATTGCCCCAGCCTGCCATTCCACCTCTCTCCCCTCTCCTCTGGCTTCTCTATTCCCTAAGACCTGACTGTATTGAAATAATCAGGCCAGTTAATCAGTCTGTGACGGCCTCTAAGTGTTCGAGTGAGAGGAAAAGCTTCACGTCCCCCAGCTTTTCATCAAAAGCTGGAAATGATCAAGGTCGGTGAGGAAGGCAAGTGAGAAGCTGAGAAAGGCTGACAGCCAGGCCTCTCCTGCCGCTAGACCAGCGGTAGACACAAAGGAAATTTAAATTAAAGGAAACTAAAGTGCCATTCCAGGAAACATACAAATGATAAGAAAGCAAAACAGGCTTATTGCTAATATGGAGAAGGTTTGAGTGGTCTGGACAGAAGATCAAAGCAGCCACAACATTCCTTAAAGCCTAGTCTAGAACAAGACACTAACTCTCTTCAATTCTGTGAAGGCTGAGGGTGTTATGCCCCACGTCCATCTTGCTGGAGGCTTTCAACACTCCCCCATTAAGACAAGAAGCTCAGCTGAAAGGGTTCAGTAATAACTGCAAAAGCCCAGTTTCCCCTTGTGAGGACTCCCCTTGCCAGGTGTTGGCTCTTGTCAAATTCGGCTTGCATTAAGGATTCCC
>CAUYQV010119955.1:0-15243 GCA_963574575.1 Galagoides demidoff | reverse complement strand
GTATTAGACAGCCATTCAGCACCAGTAATTCTTCAATCACTAATTTATGCCATCACTATCACAGTATGTAATATCTATGTATAACGTGCGGGTTTATTTTGGATCCCTGTTCCTTTAGTTTGTTTCTTTCATTTTTTTTTTGAGACAGAGCCTCAAGCTGTCCTCCTGGGTAGAGTGCTGTGGCATCACAGCTCACAGCAACCTCCAACTCCTGGGTTTAACCGAGTCTCCTGCTTCTGCCTCCCAAGTAGCTGGGACCACAGGCGCCCGCCACAATGCCTGGCTATTTTTTGGTTGCAGCCATCATTGTTGTTTGGCAGGCCCGGGCTGGATTCGAACCCACCAGCTCAGGTGTACGTGGCTGGCACCTTAGCCGACTGAGTCACAGGCGCCGAGCCCTTTAGTTTGTTTCTGGGCCAACATCACATATCCTAATTTCTGCAAATTCCTAAGTCCTCACATCTAGGAGGGCAAGTTCCTCATCCTCTCATCTTGTCTTTCTTCCAAAGGATCTTAACTAGCATAGGCTGTTTGCTTTTCTCTCTAAACTTCAGGATAAACTTACTAATTCCTCAACGATCCTTTCGGGTTGTTGATCGGTACTGCCTTGAACTGATCTATTAACATGACGTGTCCTGACATCTTTATGAGATGGATACTCCTGTTCATGAAGATTGTATACAGCTCACCTTTTATATTTCAACTCACCTGTGTTATAAATTATGCAATTTATATATACAATTTTATAACTATAGTTTTACAATTTTCTTTATAAAATAAATTTATATTTATTCTTTATTTAATTTTCCTCACTCTCATAAATGGTAGTTTAAAAATGATATTCCGCTTAGTGTATAGGAATACATTTGAATTTTATACATTTTTTTTTTTTTGAGACGGAGCCTCAAGCTATCCCCCTGGGTAGAGTGCCATGGCATCACAGCTCATAACAACCTCCAACTCCTGGGCTCAAGCGAGTCTCCTGCCTCCGCCTCCCAAGTAGCTGGGACCACAGGTGCCCATCACAACGCCCCGCCATTTTTTTGGTTGCAGCTATCATTGTTGTTTGGCGGGCCCGGTCTGGGGATTCGAACCTGCCACCTTAGGTGTACGTGGCTGGTGCCTTAGCCGATTGAGCCACAGGCGCCGAGCCTGAATTTTATACATTAATCTGAAATCCAAGAACCATGATAAACTCTCTTAGTTCCAAAAAAATGTGTTAGGCCCCGAATTCCCCCGGATCTCTATGCCGATGAGATCGTATTATCTATGAACTATGTCAGCTTTATTCGTTCCACCTTGTGGCTTTTTTCTCTTTTTCTGTTGTGAACGCACAGGTTAGACTCTGAATCTGTCACATGGTCCCATGAAAGTGGTGTCGGGGGCATGACTGTCTCATGCCTGACATTAAAAGAAGTTTCTCATTTAATCTTTAAGTGTGGATATTTGTCCAGTTATGGGCTATTTCTAGTATACTATGATTCTTTAGCCTATTTGGTTTTTTTGAGACAGAGTCTCAAGCTGTCCCCTGGGTAGAGTGCTGTGGTGTCATAGCTCACAGCAACCTCAGACTCTTGGGCTCAAGCGATCCTCTTGCCTCAGTTTTTCTATTTTTAGTAGGGACAGGGGTCTCACTTTTGCTCAGGCTGGTCTCAAACTCCTGAGCTCAAGCATTCTGCGGGCCTCGGCCTCCCAGAGTGCTAGGATTACAGGTGTGACCACCTCGCCCAGTCTTAGCCTGGTTTTAAAAACAGCTTTTATTAGTTAATACTTTTGTTATATGTGTAGAAGTTAGATATGCTCACAGAGACGGAAATCAAATAGGCAAAAAGCAGCAATATCCCTTCCCAGCCTCAGCTCTGTCCTTCAGATGCAGCCACTGTTAATGTTTTGTCTCTCCTTCTAGAAATTGTCCATGCCCCTGATTTTAGGCCCCTGTTCTGTCACACAAAGAGGTCACACCCTACATACCATTCTACAGTTTCCTTTTTTTCCAACTAAAGTATTTGGACATTATTCTGTATTGTTCCGCTTCGTTCTCTTCCACAGCTGCAGAGTGTCCACCATTCTGATGCCCACGTGTGTTTGGCCAGGTCCCACTGAGGCTGCCTCCCTCTCTGCTTATTAGTCTGTCTGTCCACTGTTACCAACAATGCCCTCATAAGTGTCCCTGGATGCAGAGCTTCCTGTGTGTGTGCCGTCTGTCTGCAGGATGAACAGGAAACCTTCCTCCATGCAAACTCCTGCTCTACCCCGGCACCCCTTTCCAGGGACCATCTGCACCTGCCTCGGTCAACACCCTCCACGGTGTGTGGGTCTTTGCCTGTCAGTTCTCTCCTGGCATGAAGGCAAAACCAGGGGCACCGAGAGCAGACAGCTCACCTCTGCAGTCTTCCTGGGACTGCTGCGCTCTGGGCCTGCCTGGGCCTGGGCAGGATTTGGACCTGACTAATTGGGCCCCTGGGAGCCGGGTGTCTCCTCCTCCTTCCTGTCCCATGGACCGCCTCCCTGGGAGCCTGGTCCCCAGCCTCCTCCCCACCTTCAAGGACTCCCTGAATGTTGGACTCGGTTCTAGGGCACCTGCTCCTTCTTCCTCTCAGAAGACTTGCTCTCTGCATCCCCGGTCCCCTGCATCTGTGACATTGGTTTCCTCTTTCCCATAATAACCTACAGTCTCCCCCGGCCTCATACTGCACCTTCATCCCCAATCACAGTCCAGAGCCACTTGGGCCTTTAAAGCATACTAACTCTGGGTGGTGCCCGTGGCTCAAAGGACTAGGGCGCAGGCCTCATATGCCGGAGGTGGTGGGTTCAAACCCAGCTGCAAAAAGAAAAAAAAAAAGTACACTTATTCTGCTGACAGCGCTCTTGAATGTTCTTGAAAAATGACAATCAGATCATGTTATTTCTTTTTAAAGATCTTTCTGTGGCTTAGCAAAACCCAAACAGCACACCATGGCCTGACACTCACTCACTCTCTCCCCCAGGTTCCCCCAGCCCTGGGACCTCCAGGCTGTCCTTCCCCTGGACCAGCTCCCCTCCCTGCATCCCAGTACCTTCTCACCACACCATCAATCACAAGGACAGGTGCCCCCTTTTGTCCCTCATGGCCTTTATCAAGTTGTCCCCACAGGAGGAATGGCTGGGAGGAATGACCTCCCCCACCCCCCACCCCACCTCTGGGGCTGTTTCCCCCCACCCCCCAGGGTGTAAGCAGGTGCATCTTCCCAGCAGGTGTGGCAAAAAGCTCCACCAATCAGGCCTTTCTTTCTTCCCTCTGGAATTTGACCCTTGTGTGCACAGGTGGCAATAGAATTTGCAACACAGCAATAGGGCAGATTTATTTCAAAGATGACAGAAGACACTGTCACCTCCATCCCCACCCCCTTACTCCTGTGCCTTCACTCCTGTCCCGTCATCCCCCTCACTCTTGTGCCCCCACCTCTGCCCCCACTTCTTCCCATCTTACCCCTCCCCCGACTCCTGCCCTCTTGGTCCCCAGCCCTTACTCCTGTCCCCTCACTCCTTTCTCCTCCCTTGTGTGTGTTCAGCTCCCCCTTCCATCCTGTGGGCCCCCTGCGCCCTCCTCATTCCCCTTCCTCCTCGCTGGTTTGGCCTAATTTCTGTCTCTTGCACTCAGAGCCCTGACACCCTCTCCTGAGGCCAGCACAGTCTGACACCCTCCCTTCTCCCAGGCCCAACTAGCGTCTGCACACAGGAGCTGCTGTAACGTTTGATGGAGGGATGACAGGGCTAATAAAGAACCCATTTGCGGGGGGGTGGGGGGGCTCAGAAAAAGACCAGCAGTGAGGCCAACCGTGAATCACATCACACACTTCCTCTGGGGAAGCAGACACGTGGCTTCCAGGAGGCTGGGGCAGGATGAAGGGGCATCTGTGCCCAAGTTACTCAGAATCGACACTCCCCTGCTCACCGCCCTCAGCACTGCGGCTTCCATCAGTGGCCAACACGCAGAATGTGTCTTTCTTCGGATGAAAAGGGAAGTTTTACTTGAGAGCATGGGACAGTTAAGCATCTATCTGAGTCTCTAACCATTTCCTAAGTGCTGGAACCCACGTGTTTCGTGTCTGCTGTGCCGTTACACTGATTCATTCTTCTTTTTCAAGGCTGATCTTTTGCTATACTCCAGTGACCAATGTGAAAATATGGAAATGACGGCTGACTTTGCTCTGCTGGATAAAAGACGAATGTGCACACGCTCCAGGGAGCTCACCCCAGACTCCTCTGGGGCAGTTTTGTCAGGGTGTAAGTCAAGCTCCCGCCTCGCCCAGGGCCAGCACAGCGCGGGAGCTCGGTGGATATGTGTACAGTGGCCGGATTGAGTTGCTTCTGGTTTTATTAAAAATCTAGCTTTGACATGAAGCAAAACCTTCTCCTCCCCTATTCTGGACAGAAGCTAGAACCAGGATAATATAGTCTCAGGGGTGACGGGTCACCTCCTCCACGTGCCCATCTGGGGCCGAATCCTGATGCGTCATGCCAGCAGCTGGCATTACTTTGGATTTGGGCAATTTTTCCTGGTGTTAAGCCAGGGACCCTCAGGCAGGTGAAGACACGATGAGTTTGCTCTTACACACGATTACTTCTCACTTAGAGGCGTCCCATCCTTTTCTCTGGGGTGACTCCCCCACTCCAACTCCCCCTGCTTTGACCACCAGCTCCTCCCCTGGCGACCCCCCGCCCCCGCCCCGCTCAGCCTCTAGGTAGTGGGCTCCCCAGGCCTGGGATTTTGCTCTTTCTCCCATGACCTCATACTTCTCCTGTCCCCTGGATCCCCATGTCTTTACACATTGTCAGTAAGCTGATATCTTCCCAGTTTCTACCTGTGGCCCTGACATCGGTCCCTGCTCCAGACCCACAACGCCAATTATCTATTTGGCACCCCTTGTACCACGTCCCCCCTGCCTCTTAAATCCCAGGTGGACCAGGCAGTTTGTGGTTCACCCGTGTGAACCCCCTTTCACAGGTGCTCCGATTAGACCTGGGGTTCCCATTGCTTCCTTCTCTCTCACCCCTGAATTCCCCTCAGCACCAAGGCTTATTGGTTCTGTCTCCAAAATACAGCGTTTCTCAAATCCTCCCGCCTCTCGCTCTCTCTCCACAGCCACCACTCTACGGCAAGTCCCCAGAATCTCTCATCTGACCTGTTACAGGAGCCTGTCCTCACTCCTGGCATAAATCTCTCAGATAACGTCCTGTAGGACCTAGAATAAACCCCGAACATGGTCAGCATGACCCACCCTGCCTAACCCTTCAACTTTGTCCTCTGCAGTCATCACTCTCCGCCCCTCTGGCCTTATTTCGGCTCCCTGGGCGGACTAACCTCCTCCTGCCACGGGGCCTTTGCATGTGCTGTCTGGGGTCGCCCCTCTGGTGATGGTTGTCTCCTACCACCCCAGCAGATACCTTCCCCAGGTCCCCGCTATCCTCCCGTGACCCCTGGAGTAATTCATCACATGTACTTGTCTACACGTCTTTGTGGTGCATCTGTCTCCCGCACTGTCCCCAACCCCCATGTGGGCAGGAGTGTGATCCGACCCTGTCCTCCTCCTCAGCACTTAGGAACGCTGCCGGCCAAGTCGGGATGTCGGGTGTGGAAGGCGCTGTGATTCCAACGTGCACTTCCGGTCACTATCTGCTCCCGGGGACCAGAGGGCCAAACGCATCATCTCAAAACCAATCTCATCCCCTCTCTCCCCAGCCTGTTTCTCCTCCTACAACCTGGGCCTCAGCGAGTAGCCACGACCCAAGGAATAACCAGCACCCCCACATCTGAGGAGTCAAACCAAGTCCCACTCATTGTAATTCCTCCACAACTCGTGTGTCTGTCCCCTCCTCTCCACCTTTATGGCTCTGAAGGCTTTTGACAACCCTCAGTCCTCACACCCTGTGTTCCTTGTGGCTTCTGAGACTTGGACCCTCCCCTCCTTCCAATGCCCTCTTTGCCTTGTCAACAAAGCCCGGTCCCTAACCTCTCCGTGAAAACATCAGGCCTTTCTTTGTCCCTGGTTGGGGCGGCATCTCTAGTGGGGAACTGGCTGGAAGGGCCCCTGGTGACGTCTCTTGGCCTCCTTGCCCCTTCCCCCAGACAGGACTGCACCCACAATCAGTGTATCTGGGAGAAGGGACTGGGCCTGTCCATGCTGGCACTGCCCACTCCTCGGTGCTCAGCGGGTGGCAGGGACGGTGCAGTGCAGGAGGCCTAGACAGGGCGAAGTGCTGCCTGGGGCTTCCCAACTTAGGGGAGACCTGGAGAGGCTAAGCTGTGCTCTGTGAAGCCCCTTCATTCAATAATAAAAGCGATGCTTTGTTTTGAATGTTCCCAACACAAAGAAATGATAAAGGGGCCAGACGTGGTGGCTCATGCCTATAATCCTCCTAGCACTTTGGGAGGCAGAGGTGGATGGATTGCATGAGCTCAGAGTTCAAGACCAGCTTGAACAAAGTGAGACAACATCTTAACAAATAGAAAAACTAGCCAGGTGTTGTGGCAGGTGCCTATAGTCCCAGCTACTTGGGAAGCTGAGACAAGAGGATTGCTTGAGCCCAAAGAGTGAGAGATTGCAATGAGCTATGATGCCCCAGCACTCTACCAAAGGTGACAAAGTGAGACTCTGTCTCAAAAAAAAAAAATGACAAATGTTTGAGGTGATGGACTTGCCAGTTGGCCTAATTCAATCATTACACATTGTCTGCATGTATCAAAATACCACACTGTGCCCCATAAATAAGTATAATTATTACCTGTCAATTAATAATAATAATAAAAACAGAAAGAAAATGATACTTTGGTTTCTGTCTGCCTGGGCTCCCTAGGTATCTCTTAATCACTCTGCAAAATAGGGACAAGCCTGGTATTTACCTCCTGGAATATTGATTTTAAATGTAAGTTAAAAGGGATGGCATGTAATCCTAGCACTTCGGGAAGCTAAGGCAGTTAGATCGCTTGAACTCAGGAGTTTGAGCCCAGCCTAAACAAGAACAAGACCCCATCTCTATTAAAAATAGGAAAAACTAGCCGGGTGCTGTAGCTGGTGCCTATAGTCCCAGCGACTTGGGAGGCTGAGGTTGCCGTGAGCTATGATGACCCCAGAACCACAGCACTCTACCCAGGGTGACAGAGAGAGACTCTGTATCAAGAAAAAAAAGAGGTATGAGGCCTTAGCAGAGCATCTGGCCCAGAGGAAGCGCTTCAGAATGTTAAATATTGTCACCGTTATTATAAATTTACTTGGGGGAAAGGGGGATTGTTACCAGCCCCGGCAAACCCCAGCAGTCTCCAGTGTGAAGCCTCCACCTTCCACGGGAGGGAAAGAGCGTTGAGTCAGTGAGCCCTAAAACCACAGAAGGATCCGCCACACCGGAATGATGCTGCTGATAAAGCCGGGCCCAAGGTCCCCCGCAGCCGCCTCCCATTTCCTCAAAGCCTTGGAATCCAATCACTTAATCTCCCGGTGAAGGCGAAAGCTCCAGGCTGTGACTCCAGGCCCTTATCATCTTCCTGCCTAGCTCCTTCCTCTCCCTGCTCACCCTCCTTCTGCCCCCTCCCCGCCAATCTCTCCTCCTCCATCTCCTGCTTCCTCTTCCTCCTCCTCCTCACCAGGTCCCAGACCTGCCAGGTCTACCTCTGAGTCATCTCAGAATCACCCTGCCCTGCCCCCACCCCTCACATCTCTGGCTGATTTATCCGCCCTCCCCAACCTACTGCTTCCAACCATCCCTCACTCTGCTGTCAGGGGCCTCTTTGGTCTGGTCGACCTGTTTGGGGAATCGCTGGCAGGTCCTGCTGCTCCCAAAGACCAGACAAGTCTGTGAGCTCCTGAGCTTCTCCTCACGCCCCTCGGGAGGGAGAAGGGACTGGGCTCCCTGTCCATCCTGGCCCTGCCCATCGGCCTCTACTTCCCATTCCTCTGCCGGCTGTGATGTCTCCAGAGGTCACTGTTGTATTAACCTTTACAGTCTTAACTGGAGCAGCAAAGATTCTTAGTTATAAACGGCAAAACTGACTCCAGTTAAGGAGACAGACAATTTGTTGAAAGGTGGGGCAGCGGCAGCAGGGATGGTCCAGGACAGGCTTCAGACAGGCAGGACCCTCAGTCCTATGCCTGGAGCATTTCTGGCCCTCAAGCTGCATAGGATATGACCAGTGGGAGTCTGGGTGAAGGGGACAGAGGCCCTCTCTGTAGGATCACTGTAACTTCCTGTGAATCTATAATTATTACCAAATACAAAGCACTCTGGGGTTTGGAGACAGGTGGATTGCTTGAGCTCAGGAGTTTGAGACCAGACTGAGCAAGAGTGAGACTATTTCTCATAATAGCCTGGTGGTGTGGTGGGCGCCTATAGTCCCAGCTACTTGGGAGGCAGAGGGAAGAAGATCACTTGAGCCCAAGAGTTTGAAGTTGCTGTGAGCTATGATGGTACAGCACTCTACTGAGAGCGAGGGCAGTGCCTGTGGCTCAAAGGAGTAGAGTGCTGGTCCCATATACCGGAGGTGGTGGGTTCAAACCCAACCCTGGCCAAAAACTACAAAAAAAAAAAAAAAAAAGTCTTAAAGGAAAAAAGCAAAGCCATGCAGAGACCAGGGGAGACTGGCTGTCCCGGACAGGGCCAGGCCATGCTGACCCACAGGGCCATCGGTGACAATACTGCTGCTCACAAAATCTACACTGGCAAAACCTCTCTACAGTCCCTCCTCCCAGATGTGCCGTCCAAGAGCCCAGGTCTCGCAGCCAGAGGGAGAGCGAGTCCGTTCCCCCTGACTCCTGTGCAGTGAGGTGAGGGATTCCTCCCGCCAAGGCTACCAAGTCAGCAGCGGCAGCCAGAACAGATGCCAGGAAACCAAAACTAAGGGACACAAGTCCTCCTCTGGGAGAGTCTGTGGCCTAGGTATTTTGCACATATCACTATCATAGCACACTTGCCACCTGTGAGGCCACCGGTGTCGGGTGTGGAGAGAAGGGCTGCAGACACAAAGCAGGCGGGGAGCCCCGGCCTCAGGGCCTCTGTCCTGGTTGTTTTAGTTACCAGGTTGCCTGCTCCTCCCTGGGCCAGGTTTCTGGCTCATTCCTCAGTGAAAGACCATGCTGGAGAGTATCCACCCCACCCCCCAACACAAATGCAGAAACAACAGTCAAAGAGGGTCCCTCTTCCCTTTCCCCAGGCCTCCTAGCGACATTTCAGCTTCATCTTAGCTGCCCCCTCCCTTCTTGCTTTTGGTTGCCTGCTGATCATTTCTCAGTTTCCCTGACACCGTGCTTTGCCTTCCTGAGATTACCCTCTGAGATCTATCAGTCTCGTATTTGTCCAGGGTTAGGTAACATTTTCTTTTTCCTCTTTCGGGACCTGTCCCTTGAACTCATCTCCCCTCTTGAGATGCACATCTTAGAATCACAAGTCTCCTCAATGCCTCTCAAAATCTCTGATGCAGACGATGAGAAAAGACACCCAAGTGACACAGAGTGTATGATGGGCTTGGGGGACTTGCCAGGGGAGGGGTATGGGTAAGGATCACCAACTACCTGTCGGGCACAATCTATACGACTCAGGTGACAGGGACAGTAACCTGACTTCACCACTACAGAATTCATCCATGTAACAGAAAACCACTTGTTTTGAGATAAATAGAAATAAAATAAAATAAGAAAACACACCTGGCCCTGTCCATGTTCTCCTTATATATCAGAGGCCCCAGGATTACAGTCACTTACTTCCTGGTTTTATTCTTTCTTCTTGGCTCCCAGCCCCTCTTACTGTGTGGCCTTCCCCCAGGAGACATGAAACTGTTAACAAAGCAAGTGGAGAGTTGATTGGAGGCCCCCAAAATCTAATTTCCACACTGCAGCAAAAAGACCTTCTTAAAACATGAAGCAGAGGCGGAGGCAGGAGACTCGCTTGAGCCCAGGAGTTGGAGGTTGCTGTGAGCTGTGATGCCATGGCACTCTACCCAGGGGGATAGCTTGAGGCTCCGTCTCAAAAAAAAACCACAAAGCAGATCATGCCACCCTCTCTGAACTCTGGAAGCCCCTGTCCTGCTCCCCAACTCTACTCCACACCCCTCCCACCGGAATGTGTCCAACTCTGTCCTGCCCCAGGACCTTTGCACTCGCTGTTTCCACTCCCCAATATCCCCTCCTGGGCAGGCTTCCTTTGTGGGAAGCCACAACTGAGAAATGATCAGCATCAGTTATGGCCCACCGCCCAGTACCTTAACTTGTAGTTATTATATTCTCCACTAGGCTGTTTAATTGGTTTTGCTTCCTGTCATCCAAATGTCAGCTGCAGGGTCCCTTGAAAGGACCAAGACTTTTGTCACAGGGTCCCCAGCACTTGTCATAGCACCTGGCTCATAGCTGATGCTTAGCAGGAATCTGATTTTGGTGAAGAGAAGCCTTCAGCCCCTGCCTCACCTTGCCCCCCGCTCTCTGCCCATCTGGGGAGCTCTGTCAGAGTCCGGGTGGAACTCCTGCGTGTAGATGGCCTGCAGCGTGTTCTGATAACAGTGTGACTTCTGTCTTGTCATTGCCCCAAGTCCCTCTTCATCCCACATGCCTCAGACCCATGGCCTGGTCTCTCCGTTTTGGACAGGGCACCTTCCTGCACCTCCCACTTCCTTCTCAGTCTCATTCCACAGCCTCTGACCCCCGACCTGTGAGGCCCTCTTTCTGACTGCTGCCCTAAGTGCTCCCCGTGTGACTCACGGGTCCTTCCTGTCTTCTAGTTCTTTCTGCATTGCACGACCCCGAATAGCAGATTCCCGGGCGTTTCTGCCCTCCTTTGCAATCAATATGCAATCTAAAGTGTGTCCTTGGGCAAACACATTCCTGTCCCCAGCCCATGTGCTCTACTTCTAGCTAAGAGCCTCTTTATTCTGGTATCTTGAGGCATGAAGGATCCAGGAAGTCAAAATCCAAATAACCAGCCTTTCCCTCCCCTCAACTTCTCTTTCAACTGTTTCAACATCAGCAGGAATAATTTGGGGAAACCCCCCATCCTGCTTCCTCCACTGTTGGGCCCAGGACTCCGTAGTCTCTTAATGGTACTGCAGGGATCAATACCTTTCAAGATCCTGAGTAGGAGAAAACCAGTAGGAGCGCACCATTGGCCTCTGGGTGGACAGTGCCAGCAGACAGGTTCATGAATGGCTGTTCCAGATAATAGTCCACACAGACAACACATCTTCAAGACCATGTGAGAGGCAGTCTCAGTCCCGCCATGCTGCTCGGCAGAGTGTCCAACCCCTATGACTCATCTCTTTGCCCTAGAAAGAGCTTCCTTAGCCCTGCTTCTCCAGAAGATGTGCTCTCCCCTGGGCCTCCCCATGCCCCCAGTGGCATGTGCTTCCTCCTTTCTTTACAGCACCTTCCTCCCTTCCCCTGCCACGGGACCTGCTTTTGACTCTGCTTACCCTCTGTTAAAATATTAACATGAAATACAATTTGTAAGTCTTTTCTTCCCTTGATCTAGCATTCATCCGTCTAATTTGCAGACCCCTGTAACAGAACCTAAGAGTATAGAGGAAAAGTTTTTCCTACTTGATAGATGCAGCAGGAGCCAAAGAACAGTTCTCCACAACTGGAGAACATCACATCTTCATCCCTCTAGCTCCAGGGAGCAGCCAGGCTCTTTCCTTTTTTCCTACACCACAGTCCTCTGCTCTCTTCCATCTTGTCCTGAGTCTAGAGTGACCAGAATCTTAGAGCACCTGTTTCTTCTGTTCATACTGGATTGTGGGTCCGGTTCCCTTGCTCCTGGGGGTGGGACCATCTCTGACTCGTCCAGCTCCACAGCTCCATGCCTAGCACAATCCCTACACATCTGAATATTTGTTGAATGAATGAATAAATTGTTTTCTGAGAACTCTTCATTTTTGAGGAGCCCAAACTAGCCTTGAGCTGATTTCTCTTCTGTCTGGGCCTGGTAACCAGCTGGAATCTGCCCCTCTGCTTAGGAAGGTGCATATCTACATGCTGGTCATTCCTGTCCCAGGACCTGAGGTCTTGGCAGGAATGGGCTGGGGTAGAGGGGTTGTTAATCCTCGTGGCTGTGCGGGAGGCATAGGAGGTAAGTGCTTATGCACGTGAGGAGGAGGAAGAAAAGGCCATGGCTCTCCTTGGCTTATGCAGTGGTTCAACCCCACCCTCATCCTGAGGACGCTCTAAGCGGCTTCCTTCTCACACTTTCAGATTTTCTCCTACTCAGGACCTTGAAAAAAAGCCTGGCTATTATCAGCAAACAGTGACCAATCAGCATAGCCGAGGACAGTAGCCCCCTGGTGGATCACCTGGCCAGTGGGAAGAAAACCCTCCCAGGAAGAAAAACATTCACATTTAGTTTTTGTTTGTTTTAAGCTTTGAAAGCTGTACAGTTAGGAAGTGTCTCTTATCAGCTCCTCTCCAGACTCAGGACGTGGATGTTCTTGAGGGTGCTCAGGAGAATACAAATCAGTCTAGAAAGAATTTTTCAAATGGATTCATGCTATGGTGATAAATAGGGTGTCTCTTTCCCAAAATTATTTATACTATAATAAAATCTTATAGATCAGATTAAATCACAGGAAAACCAATCTTTAATTAGAGAATATTGTAGAGGAGGGAAATATCTTCCTCTACCCTGTCATGTTCTGTCCCAGGGGTGTGCAAATTAGACTGACCAGATACAAATTAACAGGAGAGAAAGGATTTAAATTCTAGTTGATGTTAATATTTTAGATTGTACGTTATCAGGGGCCTTCATAGAAAAGAATGAAGACCCAAAGAAGTGGTTATACTCAGGGGGCTTATATATCATTCATTTTTTTTTAAACTTTTTATTTTTTTATTTAAACTTTTTTTTTTTGAGACAGAGTCTCAAGCTTTCATCCTGGGTAGAGTGCCGTGGCTTCATAGCTCACAGCAACTGCCAACTCTTGGGCTCAAGTGATCTTCTTGCCTCAGTTTGTCTATTTTTAGTAGAGATGGGGTCTTGCTCTGGCTCAGGCTAATCTTGAACTCGTGAGCTCAGGCAATCCACCTGCCTCGGCCTCCCAGAGTACTAGGATTACAGGCATGAGCCACCAAGCCCAGCTGGGCTTATATATCATTCTAACAAAGGGTGATAAAATGCAGAGAATGACAAGGCAAAGGAAGAGGAGTTTTGGGTCCTAGGGGCAGTAAATTGTGGGAACGTGACTATATGGGGGAAGCTAATGGAAAATCAGGTCCTTTAGTAGGTCCGTTTGTGCCGACTCATCTCAGCACCATCTCCAGCAGTAAAGGTTTTCTGCCTTCCTGGTATGATAGAAGAAGTGGCCTCCTCACGAGGAAAATTATGCTCTGCATTTGGGCAGATAGGGCAGGGCCCGAGCTTCTACTGCACCTGCTTTTCCCAAGTGCCTTTGGCTCAAAATAATCCTTGTGCCTATCCTTGTATATTTAGGGGTGGCATATTCTGATCCCCTTCAATATGTAAAAGAAATTAGTTAAGCTACTTATTGCCCTCGTAAGAGGAAAAGAGAACCTTCCCCCCAGAGGTAGATAGGAAACAAAGAGGGACCCTTTAAATCAATATTGAATTGCTAATATACAAACGGGGGCTTCTAAAATCATGGCAAACATGTTTTTCTCTTACATTAATATTTTCCCTGCTCAGTGAAACTTTTTAAATAACATGCATATAAATGTTTATACATACTTCAAAGTCGTGATGAAATAAATTATTGTGATGTGACTGCCATTGCTTATTTATCTATTTATTTATGTATTTTATTTTTTTGAGACAGAGTCTCACTTTGTTGCCTGTGGCATCATAGCTCACAGCAACCTTAAATTCTTGGGCTTATGCGAACCTCTGACCTCAGCTTCCCAAGTAGCTGGGGCTATAGGTGCCCACCACAACTCCTGGCTATTTTTTAGAGAGGGGGTCTCATTCTTGCTCAGGCTGGTCTTGAACCCCTGACCCCAAGCAATCACCCTTCTTGGGCCTCTCAAAGTGCTAGGATTACAGGTGTGAGCCACCGCACTCTGCCCGTGACTCATTATTTAGAAGTGAGCAAATCATTTAAGAGAATGAACATCTTATTTCTAGGTTTCCAAAAACCTTGGTCCTAGAATACCTTAAATGGAGGGGGTGGGGGTCCCTGAGTCTGGGCACTTTGCTGCCACCAGCCTGTCTCTGGTCAGCTCTCGGTCTCCAGAACTCAGCCTTGGATATAGTACCCTCTGTGGCCTGTGTTAGCACCAAGGCCAGGCCTACCTTCCCCTCTTGGACCATCATGCATAATACACAAGGCAAAGGAACACAGTTTGGGGCAGAAAGAATTAAGTCCAGATCTGGCAGCTTCTGCCGCTCAGTCATTCATCAGTTCTATTGGATGCTGAGACTGACTCCTGGTGCTGGCTCTTGCTCAGGCTGGTCTCAAACTCCCGAGCTCAGGCGATCCACCGCCTTGGGCTCCCAGAGTGCTGAGATTACAGATGTGAGCCACTATACCCGGCCAATCAAAATCACATTTGGAATGTACTTATCCCATCTCCTAAGTACAATGGAATTAATTGTATAATATCTAAGCAGATGAGGCTGAAATCACAGAAATACCACAGACTATAGCCAAAGTAGAGAGTCTGACCTCCTGTTACATTCCAAGTACTTTTGCCCTTTCTGCTCTTATGAGCTTCCTAATTGTTATAACTCTTAAAAAAACTCAGACATAAACGAATGAAAAGGAAGGAAGGAAGCCTTGTTTTAAATAAGCCACAGTTCAAGTCTGACCTTGCATGGGGGTGTTTTGCCTGCCCTATGTAGGGTGGGTCAAAATCTTGGATAATGCCCCAGTGGCCAGCACAGAGGAGACCCTTTGAGCAGGTGTCCAGCTGACTGAAGCCACCTGTCTCTTCCTGTGGGGCCGGTATGATGGAGAGAAGATGAAACAGCTGATGTGGGCAGGGGCTGCGTCAGGGGGAGGGTGGTCTTGGGGGGAGCTCTCCCAGCCCCTGACCAGTTTAGGCAGCCTTTTCTGCCTCAATTCCCTCTTAGTGGTTTTTCTGGGTTTTTTTTTTTTTTTTTTTTTTTTTGAGTTTTTGGCCGGGTCGGTGTTTGAACCTGCCACCGCCGGCAGAGGGGGCCGGCACCTTACTCATTTTAGCCACCGACGCAGCCAAGAAGCAGCTTTTTAAATATAAAATTTTTCTTTACGACTCAAAGGTATGCTTGGATTCCTTCATCCAGTAGGCTGGGTATTTGAAA